>JANAVB010018167.1:42500-90879 GCA_029216955.1 Iris pallida | reverse complement strand
ATTTGATTTATCTTTACTTCTGTTTTGAATTTGATTTTGATGGATTATTTTTGAATTTGAGTTTGTATTTATTGATTTTGATGGATGATTGTTGAATTTTGAATCTCGATGTTAGCTGTGGCATCCGAGTTTGTATTTATATGATTTGATGGATTTGTTCATTTTTGAATCTTGATGTTCGTTGGTAAATTTGATTTTTGGCTATCCATTGTTGATTTAATTTAATTTTTGTCAAGATGAAATTATATGGGCTAGGTCATCTAAGTTATGGAATCTAGTCTTCTACAGTCACATTAGCCAGCATGGTAAGGACATATAGTCTGGCTTTGGATATATTTATCGGGTATAGGAATTTAAGGTTTTTACAGCCAAGCTAGCGGCATCGCAAAAATGTTAAATACCACGATTATAGAGGTATGTGCCTTAGTCGAGAACTCTGTGATTATCGTAGCCTTGCTTACTAGTATGACGAGGATTTAGAGCACCATGATTTTGGATAGACGCATATAATTACCAGATTGTACCTTAAATGTTTTTGAACATGTTTTCTCTGCTTTTATTTCAGTCCTTCAAAAAAAAAGAATTATTATTTGTTTGTTTTGTTTTGTTTCTTATTATTTAACTTAGGAGTAGGTTTAGCTCTTTTATAAACCTTGTGTAACTTCTTACTATGAATTTTTTCTTAATACATGAATTGATGATTTCTGCTAGACCTTATCTTGGATTTGATATTATAGCTCTGGTTTCAAAATGGTTTCTTCTTTTAAACAGATAAGCAGAACAGATTCTATTATCATTTCTCTTTATGCCAATATTTTATTACCGTCATTCTTTGTCTTATATAACTGTCCTGATTACATCAATTCTCTGTCTCGTATCTAATTCTGTCAGCTATACCTTGAAATCCTTGAATCTTCATATCATTTTGCCTGAGACATGTTGAGGAAATAACGTAAATTATCTAGTTCGAAAATGACGTAATTGGTTATCATATGATGTTTGTAGGAATCAGAATGTTGGATGTCAAATATGAAAAAATCGAGATGGAGATGTGGTAAAGGTTTAGAATGAAATCGAGAGATAAATGTTATCAGTTTAGAAACAATCACAGAAAATTTTGGTTATGAGTAATTCATGGATGTGTTTCAAAAAAAAAGTAATGAGGATATCAGAGGTCAACCTAGTTTTGAGAACTTAGAAAATCTTGGTTATTGATTTTTGGGAACTTTTACTCTGAGGCTATGTAGAATTTAGTAATGGAAAAGAGAATTTAATTGTATTCAATGATTATACGAAATTAAACTAGATATTGTAAGAGGGTGACTAGAGACAGAGAGAACACAAGGATTTTAAGTTATAGGAATTAATTTTTATGATTGGGAAAAATTATAGAATTCAAAAAAATATTTGAAGGTGAACGTTGAAGAAATATGAAGGTTGATTTATAAATAAGAATAAATTTTGTATGACATAGTGGTATTAGGGTTGAATAAATAAGAGATTTGATTTAACAAGTACAAGGATTTCATAAACTGGATTTAGAGGTTTCGGATCTAATTTAGAACGAGGTGAAGGAATTTGAAAATTTGATTAAATAAATAAGTGTTGATACCTAATTAAGAGGGGTATGCTTCGTGGGAAATATTTTAGAAGTTTGAAATTTTGTCTATGGTGATCGTGGTAAAGGTTTAGATGACTGAAGTTATTAAAAAAAAATTGAGGGTAGTCATATAACGGTTGATTTTTATATTGGGATTTGTGAGAAAATATGATTGGCAAATGGTAAATTGATGGTATCAGAGAGAGATGATTAACTGACTTTCGTATGAAATCTTTCTTGTTTTCTCTAAAAGGGTCTTTCAATACCATTGAATTCTAGTTTCCTTAATCACGACCAAATCGACTTCGATTATCTTTTCTTATCATATTAATATCTTGGGTTGTACTCAATTGAATTAAATTTGATTGTGACCTGAATCTCCATCCTTATATGCTCGTTCTCAGACTTTGTTGAACCTGTCCTCCATATTGCCCAAATCTTAATTTCTCCAATTTGATCAACTTAGATAGTATCGAGACTAAATATTCTTAATATATATTATGATTGAATTTCCATGCAATTGACTTTTATTCTTTAACTTTTGATTTTTTTTTGAATAGTACCCCTTTATAGATAATTGGTAGTTATCTTTATTTTATTTTTGATAAGTACCAGTTTTCATGTAGGATGGTAGACTGCCTTACAGTTTTGATGATTGTTATTTCTGTAACTTTTCTAGTTTAGCACCCTAGATTGCTTGTTTGTTTGATACCCTATGACCGTTTCGGTTAGCATGACTAGTATACCTAGATGAGACTTTCACTGCCACCATATGCCATGACCCTGTATGCCGTCCTTTTTGATGGTATGATTTGTTTAAGTTCTGGGACTTGATTGTGGGGGTTTGACCTAGAAGGAGTACGAATATTTTAATTTCGAGGACGAAATTTTTATAATGTGGGTAGGATGTGAGCACCCTGAATTTCGGGTTGATTTTTTTAAATTTTTCTGATTGATTTAGTTTCAATAAATAACTTATTCTGTTTATTATCTTTAAATGTACTTTCCCGTGCCTTTGATATTTGGAGTGTCAGGGATGTTCAACTCTGGAAATCTTCTTCATGAGTTTTGTAGTGGACAGGATTACCTTCATGACGGTATATAATGTCCCACTCAAACTTGTTCCCTTGTGCTCTTTTGCTTCACAGAACTTGGGTCGATTTAGACCATTTGATCATTAATTTTTTCCCACTCTTTTCCTTGATCATTATTAGCACGTTACCGTGACTTTTAATTTGGGAGCGCAAGACCAGTCATTTTCTTGAAACCAACTCATCATGCATGATTTACTCGAGACGTTCTTCACCCATGACCTTCGTGTCCCACTCAGATACGCCATTTTGTGCTCCATTTGCTTCACACAACTTCCCTGACATGTGACCCGATTTTATTTCACCCCACGGTGTCACATTCATTTTCCAACTTGATTTGTGGGTACCCTGTCGACCAAAACCTGTCAGCCCCAAATATGGACATGGCCCACATTGAGCCTACTATCCGCATGCCACTTGTGTCCCATTTATTGGAATTCCCACATGCTACTTATTTACCCATGATCATCAACACCTATTTAAATTTGATTATTTCGCCATGTCCGATTTTATCCAACCCGGCTCCGCTGAACCCAACCCCAGCTCCATGTTACTCTCCATCACCATCACCCTCAGCCTCATTACCCTTGAAAAATAAATACTCATCCTACCTATTTTTATATTTATGGAAAATTCTATTGATTTTAATCCCTAGAATGACCAATTTTTCCCATATTAAACCATAGCCTTTTGATTCTCCTAATTAATCTTAGCCATCCAATTTCCCACATCTAACATCAACACACCCCTAGCTAAGTGGCCGGCCCTAACATTTAGGGAGTTACTTTTTTCTCTTTCTTACTCTGTCATTAATTTTCCCACTCACAATTATTCCTCACCTATTCTCTCTCTCTCACTTATTTTCTCTTTACAGCCCATCCTGAGCTCAGCCTCCCATGGCCGACCTCCGCCCTGGCCGAGCCGCCGGCCACCACAGCAGGCCGAGCTCGACCAGCCTCCCCTCCTCTTATCAATCACACACATCATTTCCACCATCATCACCTTCCTTCCTCCTCACATCATTAACCCACACCGAACCACCACCTCCGTCACCACCGTGACCACCACCCTCGTCATGGCCGTGCAGCCCCCGCCGTCGGGCTAGGCCAGGCCAGGCCACACAAGCCAACGCGGCCAACACAGCAGCTGCAACTGCAGCAATGACAGTCGCACGCCCCCTTGGCCGGCCGTGCAGGCACCACCGCCGGCGACGTGGCCGCCGTGGCCGGCATGGACGACCCCCTCTTGGTCGGGCGCACACCCCGGGACAGGCCAGTGGCCTTTGCTTCTTCTTCGGCACGGCGTATAGGCGATTCGTGCATTTCGCACGAATTCCCGCCGTGACGCGCGCGGAATCAAGTCCGTTTTGGCGCCTCGTCGCAGCAACTTTGCGTACGATTTTCGAGAAATCCGACCGTTGGATCGCCGATTTCTTCGCTCCGTCACAGTCTCGGTATATTAACCTTCACTCCAGTCAATTTTCGTCCGTTAATTTTATCATTTGTACATCAAAATCGGCCACCAAGTTGACCGTTTAAATTGTATAAATTTTGGACAGTTTCGCGGAGTCAACGTCGTCAGCTTGTACCTCCTCCACCACAGCTCCATTTGGCGTGCTACCAATTCCTGTGTGAAGCAGGTATAACCCTCTTACTACTACTCCAGTTTTGTTTCATTGTGAGCTTGTTTGATTGGTTGAATTCGACGCCAAAGTTGGCCGTCCGAATTCATAATTTCTAACTTATAAAATTCCATTTTTGAATACGGGACTCCAGATTTTATTTCCGACACCACCAGTAGACTCGTGGCGTCGTTCTGGCATGTTTTTATATAAAATTTGTTAGATTTGGATGACGTGGGCCCTGGCACATTTTTCGGTGTAAAGGGGTCCCACAGTCCGGGTCAACGGGGCTTTTTGATGCCGGATTATCGGAATCCAATTCTGGATATATCGTTGAGTTTGTATCGTCATTCTGGACTCGTTGACATATAATTTGCTAGGTTTTGGTGGACATTGGATCCGACACGCATTTCTGTACAAGTCGGATACCAATATCCGGGTCAACAGTTCATTTTGAGATCGGCTCATCGGAAACCAATTCGGATATACCGTTGAGTTCGTATCGTCATTCTGGACTCGTTGACATATAATTTGCTAGGTTTTGGTGGACATTGGATCCGGCACGTATTTCGGTGCAAGTCGGATACCAATATCCGGGTCAACAGGATATTTTGAGATCGGCTCATCGGAATCCAATTCCGGATATACCGTTGAGTTTATATCGTCATTCTGGACTCGTTGACATGTAGTTTGCTGAGTTTTGAGAACATTGGCTCGGCACGCATTTCGTGCAAACCAGAATTCCAAGTTATGGTCAACGGACCAAATTGAGATCGGGTCAACGGAATCCAATTCTGGACATACCGTTGGGTTTGTATCATCATTCTGGTTTCATAGACATATAATTTATTATATTTTGTAGACTTATTTTTTTTGCACTTTTTTGGTGTAAAACGGCTCCGACACGGATACCGTTTTTGATCCGAAATTACCTTTTTGCCCTTGTGTCCAAATTGGACCGATGGATAGGCTATCCAAGCTAATTTGATCTTTCTGGACACGTTGGCGATTTATTTCATCATCCGACAATATTTGTTGATAATTTCTCTGAGTTTAATATTTTTATAATTTATTAATAATTAATTCTTATAATATTCATATTTCGGAATTAGTACAACAGAACTGAGATCAGTCAATTCCAGTGATCTCACATCGCTGAAATTGGTAAGATGGACACGCGGATCACTATAATAAGATTATTAGCTTTACCGTTGATCATCTTATCTCGATTTGCGTGTCGTAAGTTTCGACGTACGAATAATGAAGTACACTTTATATCTTTAATAATTAGACTAGAATTGACTCTGTTTGACCAGAGTTGACCAGTTGACCAAAAGTCAACTGTAATTCAATACTTGACCTAGATTTGATTTGACTTAGAAGAACCTAGGATAATATAAATTGCTTGTAGAGATTCATTTATTACAACTTGAACACCTTGTATCCTGTGTTGCTTTAAATAGGACTCTGTGGCTTCAGTTGGACCCCTATACTTATCAACTGTTCAGGTTATCAGGCGAGTACATTCTCTGATCATTTTATATCCTCATAGAATTATTTTCCTGCTTTAAATTACTTTACTTGATACTGTCACGTTGGTCACACGGATTGGTACTATATGGATCCCTTCTTGAGATGTTATCCTTCAGGAGCATCGGATATTACATGTTCTGTACGTTTCACTTACATTGTGTATCACTATGCTTCTTGGTTCATTGATCACTTGTGACATGTACTCTCATGATCACAGAGTCTCCTTGAATCACCCATTTATGGGCATTCCTAGAATCACCCATTTATGGGCATCCATGTATCACCTCTTGTGGGCCATTGCATGGAATCATAACATAACCTGGCTGGATCCTTGTATATTGATTGGGGGTACGGAGGAGTAGAAGTGGACATGTGAATATTATCCAAGTAGTGTAGCATCAGAATATTTCCGTAGTGTAGCATCAGAATCTCCAATGCCATTTACATGTCTATATTGTACTCTGACTCACTAGCCAATGTTAGTTCTCTATTGTATAGTAGATATTTCTATTACAGTTCTTTCTCTCTGTTTACATACTGTATTTCCTTTAGTACCTGTATCTTACTTTACTGCATGATTATATTTTCTTACCTACTATGAACTGTTGAGATGTATTGTGTTCGCTCCTGTCATGAGTGGACCTGTTGATAAATTTTACAGATAGCCTGGAGGTTGCCTGCTAGCCTAGAGGAGACACAGTAGAGGTTGTATAGATAGCTAGGTTTTTGCTTATAGCTTATTTTCAGTTGTGTTGAGTTGTATTTATGGATTACTGTGTTTGAGCTTTGAGATGTATTTCTGGGTTTGTGTATCTTAGACACTTAAACTTCTATATGCTGTATCTCTTTTGGATTTTATGTTTTATCTATCTTCCATTATGCTTGAGTTTACATTCTGCTATGTCACCCCCATTCTGGGAGTATAAACTGCTTAGCCTCATACTGTTAGATGCATGAGACCTAGGACAACGTTCTACTGTCGACACTGCGGCGTAGGCTGGACATACCCACGTCTCGTGCCCTTACTCTAGGGTACGGGTCGTGACAAATATCAAGAATAAAAATCACAAAGGAATTGAATTTGATTGAAAACTCGCTTGTACAAAGGAAAGCCTAGAAAGAAACCCAAGAAAACAATCTAAGTACAATTGTTTAGTTTTTTATTCTGGGGGGACGATAGAGGCTCGGGAAAGTGTAGCAACTCTGCTTTACTCCTTAGACTATCGGACACAGTCTTTGCTCTCGAAGAAATTTTCCATCCTTTGATTGCCAACCTTTTGCAGGGGTGTGGCACCCTGCTATTTATAGTGATTCCTGCAATAGCAGATTTTGGGTCGCATAAAGGGCCACGTGGCCATGTGTCTGTAATAGCAGACAAAGATTCGATCTTGGGCTGCCAGCTGGTGGAGGTTGTTGAGATTTTGTTGTAGAAAATCTGGGTGGTTGAGACTTGGTCAAATTGCCATGTGTCCCTTCCACAAAGTAGAGTCTGACTCATTTTGGCCGTATAGTGGCTTTAGGGGCCTTGCTTCTGGGGCTCGGCTCCGCTTGGCCGTATGAGATCTTTGAGAACCTTGCTTCTGCTGCTAGGCTCACTTGGCCGCATTGGATCTATGAGAACCTTCCCTCTGCGGCTCGAGTCCCTTTGGCCACATGGGGCCTTCGAGAGCCTCGATCTGCAACTTGAGTTGTCATAGCCGCATGAGTCTCCAGGGATACTGCTTCTGCGACTTAGTTTCGTTTGGCCGCATGGGGTCGAAGAGGACTTTTTCTGCGGCTTAGTTTTTCTTCGCCGCATGGAGTCTTCACTGCTTCTGCGACTTAGTTTTTCTTGGCCGCATGTATTTTTTACTGCTTCTGTGGCTTAGTTTTACTTGGCCACATGGAGTCTTCATGAGCACTGCTTCTGCGGCTTAGTTTTTCTTGGTCGCATGGAGTCTTCACTGCTTCTGTGGCTTAGTTTTGCTTGGCCTCATGGAGTCTTCATGAGCACTGCTTCTGCGGCTTATTTTTGCTTGGCCGTGTGGAATGATGATCCGCATAAACTCCATCTTTTCTATGCTTCTACAAGGGTTCCAATCGATTAGAAGGAATTGTCTCGGTTGGACATAACTAGAGCGAGGTAGCATAGAGGGGTTTACAATTGCATAATAAGGAGACAATTACGAGAGAATCGCGAGTAGAGAAGTTACAGGTTTGGTAAGGAGAAATTTGGATAAGTTCAAGGAGAAATTTTTCGTGGGAATAAGGTACGACTTAGGTGGATACTTGATCGAAAAATTGGAAGAAATGGTGCCTATAGTAATACAAATATTAGACATAAAGAGGTATAAAAATCGAGGATCAATATCGAGATTATGACACAATTAGGGAAGGAATAAGATCATTCTCGATCTCATAGTCGGAATAATCACGAAGTTGTCATCGCTAATTATAGGATAGGAGGTTAAGCGATTAAAGAATAGTGATACGGTCTGAAGCTACAATTTCAAGACACTTAGAATAATCTGATAATCAAAGAAGCTGAAGAAATTGCACACGAATTCATACTATGGTTTAGCTTATATATCAGGTTTCTAGGATAACACATGAATCCTCAAACACGACTAGTCTAATCTTAACCTAGAATCCAACTCACAGTATTTGAAGGTTTTCGTTAGTACACTCCTTGGTTTATTCTTCTCAATTGTATCTTTCATTATGTAGCTCCCCTTCCCGAAAATTTTTGAATTAATATTTTTCTATTATTTATTTGATTTAAATGGTGATTTTTAGATTTTTATAAATAATTAGTTAGTTAATTATTTCGGTAGATGATCTTTAGCCATGGTGGAGTTTTGGAGTACAAGGCGACTAGGAATCATGGCACGGATAGTGCAGTGGCGTACTTTGACTAGTGTATTAGTCATGCCAAGGAAGACCGAGCCATATGGACGTCCTAACTTGGAAAACCAGACCAAGTTGCGACTTAACCCTTGCCGAAGATTTTATTTATTAAATAATTATATTATTGAGTTTAAGGGAACCCGGTTGTACCGAATCTGTCCAGATTGAGCCCAAGTCAAATCCAAGCCCATATAGGCATGTAGTGGGACCAAATACGGCTTTGTAGACATGTTTGGTAAATGCAAAAATGTTTGTATATAAATATATATTTAGGAATTGGCAATTATTTTCTAAATAATTGTTATAGGTAGATTATAGGTGGTATTATTAAATAGTATTTTACAAAATTTGTATGATCTTTTGGAGCCAGATAAGGAGGGTGCATGTTGTATCCATAAAAACGACTTTGGGGCTATTTTTAATTGTTATTAGGATTTTTATTATCTTTAATATTACTTTGTTGTTATTAAATGATAATGATTTATTATTTATTAAATCAGTTATTATATAAATGATATGTGTATATATGTGTATGTAGATTATATATGTGAATGTATGTACATATAAATATTATATACGCATATGTATACATATATATATGTATTTATATATCGCTCTATGTGTATATACCTATTTATGCATAAATAGGAATTATACGTATATATGTATAGGTATGTATAGTTTTAATAGTATGTAGATATATGGTTATAAATATAATTAGTTATATGAATAACTTAACTGAATTCCCCTCCCCCCCTCCACAAGCCCAGCCATAGGCCCGGCCAAGCCCAGCCTAGCCATTAAACCCACCCGAGCCATTACAGGCAGACCCAAAGCATGCTAGGTAACCCAGCCAGGGGCCCACTCTCCTCGAGCCTAATAAACCCCACAGACCCGAAGCTCCCCATAGCCTAACCAACAGCGGAAGTAAAATCCCCCACAGCGTTTAACCCAGCCCAGCGTAGCCCTTATTCCATATCAGCCTAGCCCCACCCGAGTAACCGAGCTAGGCAGCCCACAACCATGAACCCCTTCAGCCTAGCCCGAGCAAAGCCTTCTCCCAGCAGTTCATTTTCTGTTATTTTGTATATATACAATCGAAAAACCGATATATGGAGAGAACAAAACCCTAAGCCTCGGGATCGAACGAACACATGGTGCACCCCCTACCATGGGCGGCCACCCCGATGGTTGCGCGTCGCCGGAGGACCGCCGGCGGGGCCGCGCACGCGCGTGACTCGGGACAGAGCGCACAGCAGCAGCTCTTCGAACCCGACTTCGACGAGATTGTGCTCAACGCTCGTTCGACGTTCTTCCGATCCGATTTCTCAGGTATGCCCACAACATATACGCCTTCGACTCCTGTCATTTTGTTTTTTTAGATGACCTAGAATCTAGGGAAATCGAGTCAAAAGTCGACAAAAAACCCGTTCTAAACAGAGCCAAGAACAGTTCAAACACCCAACTTGGCGTCGATTTTCCCACCAAACCACCACCTTTTGAATTTGTGTTTAAAGAGATTTATAGACGACTTATAGGAGATTATAACCCATCTTGAAGAATTTGAAATCATCGAATGACCGATCAGAAAATAGATTTCAAAGTTAGAGAAAAACCTTTTTCAAAAATATTAAAAATATTGAAAACTCATCCACACGACGTGCGTCTCGCCAATCCGGGCAACGTAGTCGCAAACCGAAAGCATCGAAAGGTGCGTAACGGCCTCGTGGTCGTGTGGGCTTTGACGGAATTCAAATTGGTCGCGTGTGCACGACGAATTTGATACGTATCTGTCAAAATTCACATTATTGGCCTTGTGCAAATTTCTAATTACTTTGTGCACGTTCGTCAGATCGAAACAAAACTTGTGCCAACAGGACCGTATCATTTTTCTGGTCCTGTATGTCAAGTTTGGTCCAATTCTGAGACAGTTGATTGGACCACCGTTTTGCGGGCCCCACGGTCCGATTCAAAGGGCAATTTTGTGCACGGCCCACCGGAACCCACAATTGAACATACCGTTGGGTTCGTATCATCAAAACGGATTCGTAGACATGTAGTTTGACGACTTTAGAGACCATTGACTCTGGCACATTTTTTGGTGCAAAGCGGGTCCAACGGCGGACACTGTTTTTGCCAAAAATTACCGTTTTGCCCCTGTATCCAGAATTGGACTTAAGGACAGGCAATCCTAGCTAATTTGATTATTCTGAGACTGTTGGCATTGTCTGTTTCAGCTTTCCGAGACAGTTGTGATGATTTGGACTTTATGGCTTAGTAGTGGACTAGATTGTTATTGGATCTGCGTGCAACCTCCAGGCAAGATACCTTGCCTCCCTCTACAGTTTATTTACATGCATATTTATAGTATTATACAGTTTTACTAGTTGATTATTTATATGTGATTTGTATATCATGCCTGCTAGTATATATATATATAGCCTTGTTTATAATTAGCTTTGTAGTTCATATTGGATTAGTTTTCTCGTGTATCGTGATTGGGTCGTGTCGTGTCATCACTTGTACTTGGACTGAGTTGCATCCTGTCATAGGATGAATATGTCATAAAGAAAATGCTGTACGTTGAAATTCTTGAAGCTAACATGTGAGTCCATATCAGGGACGAGGGTTAGTAGTTAAGCTAACCTATGAGTCCACATTAGGGGCGAGAGTTAGTAGTTATCTGTCCACAACTGCGAGTCCACGTAAGGGGCGAGGTTGATGCTAGCCTGCGAGTCCATACCAGAGACGAGGGTTAGTAGTATATGTTCACACCTGCGAGTCTACGCTAGGGACTAGGGTGATGCTAGCCTGCGAGTCCACACCAAGGACGAGGGTTAGTAGTATATGGTTCACACCTCCGAGCCCACGCTCGGGACGAGGGTGATGCTAGCCTGCGAGTCCACACTAGGACGAGGGTTAGTAGTTGTTCAAACCTGCGGGTCCACACTAGGGACGAGGGTTTGAGTATTCGATTGGTTATCCATTGACATCGTGATATCGTGTTCTCTTGTTCTTCTCCAGCAGTTCGTTTAGGCGTAGTGGTTCATCAGTCGTGTATAGTCATGTTTTCGTGCTGATTGGTCTTTTCCTGTTTATTTCCTGTATTTTCTTTATTGCATGATAAACTGCTAGATAGACATGTTTTTTTGTATCTTGCTATGTCCCCTGAGGACCTGATGATCTCTTCAGGTTAGTTATTGCGTGGAGTTAGTTAGCAGCTCTGGATGACGGATGATTATGACATGTGTGGGGTCCGGATGTGATGATATTGCTTGCGGGATTCAGGTATTGATACCATGTTTATTATCCAGTTCATCCAGCTCGTGTTTTCCTTTCATCATTATGATCTATCATATTTATTGATTCAGTTTATAGACTCATGTTATTTCTTGCAGACTAATCAGACATGCATGCTAGTGGGCTACAGACCACGACCCATACTTGTTCATTCTTACTTATTATTCTTATTGTGGATTGAGATATAGTTTTGCCTTGCCTTGATTAGGCCCATTGCCTTAGCAGTGACAACATTTACGTGTTCGAGTCGGGCTGGAGTCCGCTTGATGCGTAGCTGGCTTGCTTACGAGCTCGCGTCCGAAAAGTGGGTACGGGTCGTGACAAGTTTTTTGGTGGCCCATACAGGTCAGAGCATATCGTATCGGTTACGCAACCGTACTGATACGAGCTTGCGCAACTGACTAAACCCTTAGAAATCTTAATCCACACTGCCTTGAAAATTCTCCTAGAAAATTTTCTACGTCCTTGAAATTCCATAATTGCTCTCGATTACACTTCCTTGCTTTCCGTACCATTGATTCTCGTCCCTTTTTATTCTGAGGTGACGAACGATCGTGCTATCTACGATTTATCAGAAATCCTTAAGTTATAAATAATATTGATTAATTATTAAATATTTGGTTGTTTATAGATATGTGGGAGTATAGATGCCATATACCCAAGACATAGGTTGGAAGGATTGTTATCAACGAGATAAAGGATTATAAGGTTACGTTTAAGGAGTAGTGTGACCAAATGTGGGTAGAAGTCCTCAATTACTCGGAGTTATAAAATGACTAGAGAAGTTCATAAAATATTTTTGGAGAAATTAAATTTGAGGAGAGTAAAGTAATAGTAGACTTTGAAATTTAAGGAATAGTTATGAATTAGAATTTCGAGGACGAAATTATTTTTAAGGTGGGTAGATTTGTAGCTCCACTTCCCGAAAATTTTTGAATTAATTTTTTTCTATTATTTATTTGATTTAAATGGTGATTTTTAGATTTTTATAAATAATTAGTTAATTATTTTGGTAGATGATTTTTAGCCATGGTGGAGTTTTATAGTACAAGACGACTAGGAATCATGGCACATATAGTGCAGTGTGCGTGCTTTGACTAGTGTATTAGTCATGCCAAGGAAGGCCGAGCCATATGGACGTCCTAACTAAGAAAACGAGACCAAGTTGCGACTTAACCCTTACCGAAGATTTTATTTATTAAATAATTATATTATTGAGTTTTAGGGAACCCGATTGTACCGAATCTGTCCAGATTGGGCCCAAGTCAAATCCAAGCCTATATAGGCATGTAGTGGGACCAAATACGGCCTTGTAGACATATTTGGTAAATACAAAAATGTTTGTACATATATATTTAGGAATTGGAAATTATTTTCTAAATAATTGTTATAGGTAGATTATAGGTGGTATTATTATTAAATAGTGTTTTACAAAATTTGTATGATCTTCTGGAGCCAGATAAGTAGCGTGCCTGTTGTATCCATCAGAAACGACTTTTGGGCTATTTTTAATTGTTATTAGGATTTTTATTATCTTTAATATTACTTTATTATTATTAAATGATAATGATTTATTATTTATTAAATCAGTTATTATATAAATGATATGTGTATATAGATTATATATGTGAATGTATGTACATATAAATATTATATAAGCATATGTATACATATATATAGGTATTTATATATAGCTATATGTGGATATACCTATTTATGCATAAATCGGAATTATACGTATATATGTATAGGTATGTATAGTTTTAATCGTCTGTAGATATATGGTTATAAATATAATTAGTTATATGAATAACTTAACTGAATTCCCCCCCCCTCCACAAGCCCAGCCATAGGCCCGGCCAAGCCCAGCCTAGCCATTAAAACCACCCGAGCCATTACAGGCAGACCCAAAGAATGCTAGGCAACCCAGCCAGGGGCCCACTCTTCCTGAGCCCAACAAACCCCACAGACCCGAAGCTCCCCACAGCCTAACCAACAGCCGAACTAAAATCCCCCACCGCATTTAACCCAGCCCAGCCTAGCCCTTATTCCACATCAGCCCAGCCCCACCCGAGTAACCGAGCTAGGCAGCCCACAACCAAGAACCCCTTCAGCCTAGCCCGAGCAAAGCCTTCTTCCAGCAGTTCGTTTTCTGTTATTTTGTATATATACAATCGAAAAATCGATAGATGGAGAGAACAAAACCCTAAGCCTCGGGATCGAAAGAACACACGGCGCACCCCCTACCATGGGCGGCTACCCCGACGGCTGCGCGTCGCCGGAGGACCGCCGGCGGCCGGCCGCGCACGCGCGTGACTCGGGACAGAGCGCACAGCAGCAGCTCTTCGAACCCGACTTCGACGAGATTGTGCTCAACGCTCGTTCGACGTTCTTCCGATCAGATTTCTCAGGTATGCCCACAACATATACGCCTTTGACTCCTGTCATTTTGTTTTATTTTAGATGACGTAGAATCTAGGGAAATCAAGTCAAAAATTCGACGAAAAACTCGTTCTAAACAGAGCCAAGAAAAGTTCAAACACCCAACTTGGCATCGATTTTTCCACCAAACTACCACCAGTTTTGAATTTGTGTTTAAAAAGATTTACAGACGACTTATAGGTGACTATAACCCATCTTGAAGAATTTGAAATCATCGAATGACCGATCAGAAAATAGATGTCAAAGTTAGAGAAAAACCTTTTCAAAAATATTAAAAATATTAAAAACTCATCCACACGACGTGCGTTCTGCCAATCCGGGCGACGTGGTCGCGAACCAAAAGAATCAAAAGGTGCGTAACGGCTTCGTGGTCGTGTGGGCTTTGACGGAATTCAAATTGGTCGCGTGTGCGCGACGAATTTGATGCGTATCCGTCGAAATTCACAGTATCGACCTCTGTGCAAATTTTTCAATTACTTCGTGCACGTTCGTCAGATCAAGACGAAACTTGTGCCAACCTGACCGTATCATTTTTTGGTCCAGTATGCCAAGTTTGGTCAAATTCTGAGACAGTTGATTGGACCACCGTTTTGTGGGCCCTACGATCCGATTCAAAGGGCGATTTTGTGCACGGCCCACCGGAACCCACAATTGAACATACCGTTGGGTTGGTATCATCAAAACGGATTCGTAGACATATAGTTTGACAACTTTAGAGACTATTGACTCTGGTACATTTTTGGTGCAAACCGGGTCCAACGGCGGATACCATTTTTGCCCAAAATTACCGTTTTGCCCCTATGTCCAGAATTGGACTTAAGGACAGGCAATCCTAGCTAATTTGACTATTCTGAGACTATTGGCATTGTCTGTTTCAGTTTTCGAAGACAGTTATGATGATTTGGACTTTATGGCTTAGTAGTGGACTAGATTGTTATTGGATCTACGTGCAACCTCCAGGCAAGATACCTTGCCTCCCTCTACAGTTTATTTACTTGCATATTTATAGTATTATACAGTTTTACTAGTTGATTATTTATATGTGATTTGTATATCATGCCTGCTAGTATATATATTGCCTTGTTTATAATTAGCTTTATAGTTCATATTATTAGTTTTCTCGTGTATCGTGATAGGGTCGTGTCGTATCATCATTTGTACTTAGACTGAGTCACATCATGTCATAGGATGAATAAGTCATAACAGAACTGTTGTACCTTGAAATTCTTGAAGCTAACCTGCGAGTCCACATCAGGGACGAGGGTTAGTAGTTAAGCTAACCTACGAGTCCACATTAGGGGGGAGAGTTAGTAGTTATCTGTCCACACCTGCGGTCCACGTTAGGGGCGGGTGATGCTAGCCTACCATCCATACCAGGACAAGGATTGTAGTATATGGTTTACACCTGCGAGTCCACGCTAGGGACGAGGGTGATAGCCTGCGAGTCCACCAGGGACAGGGTTAGTAGTATATGGTTCACACCTACAGTCCACGCTAGGGACGAGGGTGATGCTAGCCTGCGAGTCCACTCAGGGACGAGGGTTAGTAGTTGTTCAAACTGCGAGTCCACTAGGGACGAGGGTTTGAGTATTCGATTGGTTATCCATTGACATCGTGATATCGTGTTCTCTTGTTCTTCTCCAGCAGTTCGTTTAGGCATAGTGGTTCATCCAGTCGTGTTTTCGTGCTAATTGGTCTTTTCTTGTTTATTTCCTGTATTTTTTTATTCCATGATAAACTGCTAGATAGGCATATTTTATGTATCTTGCTATGTCCCCTGAGGACTTGATGATCTCTTCAGGTTAGTTATTGCGTGGAATTAGTTAGTAGCTCTGGATGACGGATGATTATGACACGTGTGGGGTTCGGATGTGATGATATTGCTTGCGGGGTTCATGTATTGATACCATGTTTATTATCCAATTCATCCAGCTCATGTTTCCCTTTCATCATTATGATCTATCATATTTATTGATTCAGTTTATAGACTCATGTTATTTCTTAGAGTCTAATCGGACATGCATGCTAGTGGGCTGCAGACCACGACCCATGCTTGTTCATTCTTGTTTATTATTCTTATTGTGGATTGAGATATAGTTTTGCCTTGCCTTGATTAGGCCCATTGCCATGGCTGTGACAGTGTTTACGTGTTCAAGTCGGGCTGTAGTCCGCTTGATGCATAGCTGGCTTGCTCACGAGCTCGCCTCCGAAAAGCGGGTGTGGGTCGTGACACATTAACATAATATCAAGTTGTTCATAATGTCATCTGTCAAGGTCTTCAAATGTCCTAGATTCTTAAAAGTTTAGCATAGCCTTTAACTCTTAACCTTTTCCCTACATCCACGAAACATCTCCATTTTCTAAAATTTACCATCCACTATGTACAACTCAACTATAGATTCTATTCATCAATCTATTTTAGGATACTCTACTTTTCTACCTTATTATCTTCTCATTTCATGCTATTTCATTTCTTGTCCTTATTTTCTGAACGCCTTAATCTTGATCATGTGTCTATCTACAATCTATAGTGTTGGGTCCTAACAACTACTAGTATATCATAATCATTGTCCTTTTCTAACCTCACTTTATCTTATCACAAATTTTGTATCATCTATTTCTTCATGATAACATCCTCTTTCTTTATTCGAATCTCAACTCTCGGTTGGATTTTATGGCTACACAACTTGCTTATGGTATATCCTATCAGTAATCCTTGTTAAGTCATCGTGGATAACCATTTTCATAATTCTCGATTCTTCTTAATTTATTTATGAACCATCCTGTAATTTTAACCTTGTTCCTCTTCAAATATTTCGTCCTAAACCTTAGTACTTTTCCTATAATTCCTTTATCTTTTGTATATCCACTACGTACACCAAACACAACTATTCCAGTCACAATACTTCAAGGATTTCCATCTAACTTACATCGACGAAGGGTTTACCAACCTGCCACTTGAGCTGTGGCTTCTCTAACACTATTCCCAGATCCTTAGCTATGACTAAACATCGAAGATAGAAGGATATATTCAATCCCCTACTCAATCAATCCTTTAAATTCTATATCATACCCTTACAAGTCATAGGTCAAATTCCTTAACAACATAATCAATGATTCTACGCCTTCTTATTCATAAACCAACTATTCATCCTTACAAGATCGCCTAACTATTTTACTCCTATCTGCTAGGGAAGGTTTTAGGCTGGCTCAAATAAATATCATTTCTGATACCTCTATCATAGTATAACCTTATTGGTCAATCTTCTAGTCCTAATTTCTAATATGTCGTTCAAGGTTTGATTCAACCAATGTGAAGAGGGTTGACTAGTTTATCTCAGACTTATCTACCCTAGATCACTTTTCTCTCTCATACCTAATCACTTTTCTCTCTTATATCTAATCTTTCTAGTGCTCACTCAATTAGATAGTTATTTTTTGATTCTTGTACATGATATTATTTGCTCTTGTATTTACTTACAGTATTACTCATATATTGTTATATTTGTACCTGTTCCATTATCTTATAGTTCTCTCTATTTATTGTTACATAGTCTATATCATTTACTGGAACTGTTATTAGAGGTGTGATTCGCTCCAATCCTGACTGGATATGATTTTTAGACGATTTAGAGGAGTAGTGTTCTACCCACTACGGACCTCAGGATGTAGTAGGAGTAGACATGAAGACTTTGGATCGAGAGGGACTAGTTCTAGTAGAGGAGACACCACTAGTAGCGACTCAGCTAGATTAGCTATTTGTAATGAGTTTGTCTCCAGCTTCTGACACATTGAGATGTTATTATTTCTAAGACATGTTTATGTTGAGATAGTTAGACTCGTAGACTTGGATATGGATTTGAGTTATGTTTATGCTTCTATACTTATCTTGGATTATTATTTCATATCTTTTATGTCATTATCGTATCATTTATCTTTCTCATAGTTTATTGTGATTGGGTATGGGAAATATCATTATATTGTCCTCCTTTTGGAGTTGAGATATCATTGACAGGTTGTGATACATATTCATGAGATCTATGTTAGTATTGTTGACCTAGACAGTATTCTACCGTCGAAGCTGTGGCGCAGGCTGAGATTTGAGGTGACCTAGTTTGGGGAGCGAACCAGCTTGTGGTTATGTTATTTGGGGCATGAACCAGCTTGTGGTGGTCCAGTTCAGGGCACGAACCAACTTATAGTGGTTCGGTTCAGGGCATGAACCAGCTGTCTTAGTACAGAAGGTGGCTCAATCAGGGACTTGAGACGTCTGCTTGTTGTGGAGACTGGTCGGGTCGTTTGAGCTACATGCCCCATTGGCCGCATAGGGGCTTCTTAGAAGGGAAGTCGCATGGTGTCTGGGCCGCAAGTGATCTGTTCACATGGAGAGTTCTAGTTGCCTTTGGTTATGCAAAAGTGATGTACTTCGGGGTATTGTGTTGTTGGGACTTGGCATCCCACTAGAGGTTTATGGGACTTCGTGCACTTTACCTGAGGTGGTTTGGTATGCATTGAGGCTGGACAATTTCCATGCTTCTATAAGACCCCCTTCAAAGTTTTCAAACTTAACAATGACTTTGGAATACTTTGAATAGAAGCATGGGCTCTTCGGGGTCCTTGGCTGCCAAGGCTTCGGGGGAGTCTATGGACTCCTATTGTCGCCGCTTCGTCTGGATGTTCCTTTTTTTTGAAACCGTTGCCAGGCTGGCAAGCCTTTATCAAAATTTGATAATCTCGCCTCGAGTTATGTTCTTCCGTCATTTTCAGGATATAGAATTATGCCTGGAGGGAATTGAGGAGTCTCCATCATGATTGTACCTTGCCATAAATATACGAATATGAAGGGTCGATGGCCCCCTGTAGAAGTTAAAAATCAAGGGGTGCTACTCATTAAAGTGCGCCATCATCAAGTGGCACCAGATTATTAGGTTGCGCCAATATCAGGTTGCGCCAAAGCCAAAAAGCCCCTATGCGGCCAAAATCAAGGGGCGCCACTCATTAAAGTGTGCCATCATCAAGTGGCAAGCCTCCTCGAGAAGCTGTAACGTCTTTTATCATTACTGACAGCTCAGATAACACGAAAATTGAAGATTATCCATTTGAATCCCGCACAATGTGGCACTCGAAAAGATTTTTGTCAGCATGTAATTAATGCTGATGGCTGGCCCGCACAAGTTGTCAACTGGCATATGAATTAATCAATACAGTACAGAAGACTCGTCAGAGGTGCCAGTTATTGAGTTGTGCCCGCGCGCAACCTAGCTAGTTGGCGCCACTTGATCAAATTTTATGTCCAGAAGCAGGATGATGTGGCGTGCATGCCACTAATTTTGAAGAACGTGTCCACTACACTGCCCATGACTATATACATCTTACTCAAATGATGCCACGCATCCCCAGCAGTTGAAATAACCGCTCGCGCAACTTGACAATAGGCGCGCAACTTGAAGTGCGCGCCACTCAGAATAACTACTTAACAGTTATTTTAAAAAATCTATAAATAGAGTTTCAAATCAGTGCTAAGGCATCACTAATGATCATATTCTACTGACAAAGTGTTGTTGCATCTTCCAAAGGCTCGTGTCTTCGATATCACATCGTCCAAGGGTTAAAGTGATCATCTTCTGATCAGATTCCTATAGTTGTACATCCCCATAAATTAGTTGTACTATTGTACTCTTTCTTAGTTTGTAATCAAAATTTTGTTTTTACAAACAAAATGACGACTCTGCTGGGGACGACTTTCTTCTCTGACGAGAAAATGACAACTCAATGTAATAACACGTCGATCGGCAAGACACAGAAGACTTTGGTTGTTCAAGTCAACCCAAACCGCTTACGAAGCAATGATCAGTGTTAGGGTACTAGGTGCACAGCAGTTGCTGCTAAGAGCAAAGCGCGTACTGTGTGGACTCCCAAGTCCTCTTTGCCAACCATTGCTCCTACGCAACCTGCACAAACTACCTCTCTGCCAACCATTGCTCATGTGCAACTTGTGGTGGACTGCTTCTCTACCAACTATTGCTCCTGCGCAACCTGCACAGACTCCTTCTCTGCCAACCAGAACCCCTGTGTAACCTGTGCCTACTGCCTCTTCTGCTCTGAACAAAGGGAAATGCCTTTTGGATACTCCCTCATTTTCTCCAGTTCTGAACTCGGGGAAGAACTTATCTAGCGAGAGTGCTAGACAGAATAAAGGGAAGCGCCCTTTGGCCTTTCCTCAACCTGCACAAGCTCCGCCTGTGGCCTCTCATCCACAAAACAAAAGAAAATGCTCTTTAGCTACTCCTTCCCCAAATTTGAACTTGGCAAGGAATACACCTATTCCAGTCTCGTCACAGAATAAAGGAAAGTGTCATTTGGCCTTTTTTAATTCTTCTCCAGTCCTTAACTCGGTAGAAAATATCTCTGGTGGCGCCTATGTGCCTGTCAGTGTAAAAGCTCTTTTGGGCAGGAACTCGACTACTCTTAACAGAGACAATCAATCTCTGCTAAGAAAGTGAGTTCTGTTCAAACTGAACTTTATGTTACCCAGTTGCGCCAGGCCAGGCACATAAGAACAGTTTGCGTAACACAAAAAGGGATTCTGCCAAATCCCAATAATGCAACTCCGGATCTTCCAACCCTACGCATCTCAAGATTCAAGCAGGGTAAGTTGCTAGTATCTCAGACAGATACACAAGTAGCAGACCTATCTGACCTGTGCACCTATCTCAACAGGCGCCAGTCAACTCCTACTTCAACATAATGCAACAGCCTGCGCCAGTGGCTAACTTACGCCAGAAGCAGACTTCTGAAGTCAAGAACCCCTTTACCTATGCTAACCAACTCAGCAATTCCTTGTACAATCAAGAAATAGGACATCTCAAAAATCGAAATCATGTTCCTAATATCATTAAAGAATATGTTCCTTCGACATCTTCTCATCCTGTTGTTGTAACCGATCTCCGTGAAATTCTTAAACAGAAGCGGAAGATCACAAATCTGTCTTATCCATCAGTAACACAGCCCCAAGAATATTATTGTAACCATCACCATGAGGTAGTTAGCAAATGTTGTTGTCAATCAGCTAAACGGTCTGTCTTCGACCGTTTGAATTACTTTTAGATTCCTCAACCGATGATAGTGGATGAAGAAAAAATTTTGTATGCCTTTGTCAACATGACATCTCGAAGTACTGGGGGTGGAAAGCGCCCGCGACACAATGTATCCCGTAATCCCAGTCAACAGTACATAGATCGGATTCGTGAATCCGGCAAAGGAGTATACCAATATATCAGATCAAGAAGTCGAGACATAATCGGTCAAAGGAATCTTTCTTTCGACCAAGAAACAATCGGTCAAAGAAATCTTTCTTTCGACCAAGAAACAATCGGTCAAAGGAATCTTCCTTCCGACCAAGAAACAATCGGTCAAAAGAATTGTAACCCCACTTTCCCGACATCAATGAATTACAGTATTTTCTATGGTTATATATATATATTTTTTTTTATGGTTATATATATATATATATATATATATATATATATATATATATATATATATATATATATGTATATATATATATATATATAACCATAGAAATACAGTATTTTCTATGGTTATATATATATATATATATATATATATATATATATATATATATATATAATATATATATATATATATATATATATATATAATCTTCCTTCCGACCAAGAAACAATCGGTCAAAAGAATTGTAACCCCACTTTCCCGACATCAATGAATTACAGTATTTTCTATGGTTATATATATATATATATACATATATATATATATATATATATATATATATATATATATATAATTATTTAAGAGGGTTAATGATTTTAAATGATTATTTATAATGTAATTTTAATATATGTTAAAGATTAATTATTTCTCGGTTTGATTAAATCCTTGGGCTTTCTTGTTACTTGGGCTCTTTTAGTCATTGGGCTTGTTTCATAAATGATTGAAAAAATGTCCACTATGTTCCTTACATTTGGACAGCTAGCCACTTGAGAATCCTTTCTCCTAACTAACCGTGTGAGGATTGTAACAAACTTTCCAAATTTTCCCTCCAAATTAACTCTGGGCCACGAATTCAATTGCCTATTTAAACACCGTCACTCCATTTCTTTCTTTCTAAAGGATAAGAGCAGAGCCTCCATTATTTCTCCCCACTCCAATTTTCTTTTCAAAACCCTAGGTTCTTAAGAGTTCGATCACGATGGCGATGGCGGTCTCTCCCTCCGACGATTAAGCTCGGTAGCGGCAGATCATCTCCGGCTATTCCCGTTCCACGACGATCCTCTCGACAGCGTGCAGACTCGCGACGGAGTATCACCGTTCCATGGCGACCTTCCGGTGTAACTAGGCGTTCTCCCCGGCGACTATTCTGGGGACTTCCGTCTCTTTCGACGACGTTGCGTCGAACAATGACGACGACAAGTTCATCTCCCTGACGACGAGCGGCTAGGCAATTTAGGTGACAGATTTCGATGACGACTTATCTTTCTCGGGGGATCTTGGGCACATAGCAGCGGGAATCAATCGGCAGGCGAGTTTCTCCCTGATCGTTCTTCCTTCCTTCAATTCTTTTGATCTGATCGATCTTGATCGGATCCTTCCTAAATTCTTTGATATTTCGATCGATGATTTGATCCATGAGATCTTGGAATCGATTCTTACATTCTGAGGTTTTCAAAGGAAACAGAGAAAATATATTGTGTTTTGAATACTTTGATGAATGCCACTCGTTTGATGAAATGACTGAACAAGGGACAGATCGGTGGACTGGACAAGTGTGACTCGTATTCGAATGTTTAGAGCCATCTTCCAGGTTTAGGATTGATCCTTCCTCCTTCAGGTATTATATTACCTCTCTTGAATATATTAATTGTGCTTCATAGCTAGATTTGATTGATAGTGTTAAGCCAGGGACGGAGTCGGGACGCAGGGTGCTGTACGTGTCGTGCGCGTATCTGTTCGTGTATATTGTAGGGGCTGTCTTGATTAGTCATTGTTAGTACAAGGCGGGTAGACACGCGAGTAACATTGGCATGTTGGCGAGTTGAATCACATGCATGCGTGGAAAGGTTAGAACGTGTCGATTGTGTCCAGGTTAGTGTCGGGTGCGAAGTGGATGGTTGCAGCCTGTCTAATGTTGATAATTCGATTGGGTTGTAACAAATTATTATATTGTTCTGTGTTTTTCTTTACTTCTCAGCATTCGAATTTGAAGGGAACTAGCCGTTAGGACCTGGGCTTATTTCAGAGGTTAGACTTTGAACTTGCCAACTGGGATGAGATAGGCTTGACCATGTGTTTTCCCTAGAGACTTGGATGGGGACCAGTTTGTATTAATGGTTGTTCTTCTGGGCTTTAGCTTTATGTTAGATTTTAACTTCTGATGGGTTGAGTAGTGTGTTCATCTAAATACAGGTAAAGTTGGATTGATGAGCCGATTGATGAATCCAATATGTACTGAACTGGGGATTACAATAACTTTAATAGTGATAGTACATATCTTAGACTGGGATGGAGTTTACGTATGAGTTAAATTGGGCTACAGAATGTAGTCCACCTTTGTATACAGTTGGGATGCACATTTAAACAAATTAGCACATGATGTTCATTATTTTAAAAACAAATGCTTGATATTATTTTACTATATAAACTTATGGTAGAATTTATAACAAACTATTTTAAGCTAACCTATAATAATTTATTCTAAGGTATTCTAATTTAGTAATGTTTATTACTAAGGTGTTGGACAAGTGACTGTAGGTTTTATAGACCCTTAGTATTTTTAACAGATAACTAAATCATTTATAGGATTTATCATAGATATAGATAGTGACTAATTAATTATGCTTAACCAAATTGTACCGATATTCAGGAGGATATACGGCTCTACTTCCTTTTTTGATCACCCTGAGCAAGGCAAGTACATTCTATGATCTTGTGCATTTACATTCATTTCTTGTACTCCTCTTAATGACACGATGTGACACGATATCATGTACTCTTGTACTTTCATGTTCTTGTAGTCGGGGAGGGGAAATACACTAGCTATGTGACCAAACCTAAGGATCAGAAATTCAGGTTGATAGCTTAGGCCTCGTACAGTGCATACGGGCCCCTAAGTCGTACCCGTTTCATGTGCTTATTCCTGTACTTACCCCCAGCCGGTCACATATGCTAGCTGTATTCAAATATTTTGCACATATCATGTCTTGTACTTCAGGTTTAGGATTTACTTCTTGTACTTTATTTTATGTACTTCCTGTACTTTATATTCCTGTACTTTCATGTTCTTTTCCTGTACTTTATATTTCATGTTCTCCTGTACTCATTTCCACATCATGATGTTTTGTTCATTACCTAGAATTATACTTTGCTCCGCTCCTGACTGGATATGATGTAGGTATACTTGAGGATATCGTTCCACCTTTTGGGCCAGAGCCCAGGATCTTAACTGAGCAGGATGGAGGCATAACTTAGCTAAGGTTACAAGTTTATGTTCATTTAGCTTTACTCATAGATATTGTACATTGAGAGTCATAGCTGTATTTTATTTTGGTTACAGGGTTTGACTCTTATATTTATATATATAAATTGTATATTAACTTATGGATTACGGTGATCGTTCTGGGATCGTTCTGGGATCATTGTAGATGTTGTGATGGATTGTATTACTCTTATATTCTGATTTGTTAGATTTCCCTAGTATTGGTACAACTTACTTCGTCGTGCCTAATGATGAAGGCTGGGCGTGTCCGACTCGTGTCCGGTTATTTGGAAGCGGGTCGTGACAGGAATCTTTCTTCCGATCAAGAAACAATCGGTTAAAGGAATCTTTCTGATTCCAACCAAGATGCCTTCAGTCAAAAGGATATCCCTATAACTTATCCTAGTGGTAGTTCCTTATATGACTTTGATGCTGATAGTGAAAGTTCTGAACGGACCATCTTTTCTACTAGCTCATCTTCGATAGCTAGAGAAGTGATTGCTTATGTCAACATAGAAGATCAAGATGCTTCCATTTCTAACAGTCAAGAGCAGAGAATTTCTACTTTGGAGGCTAGTTTGAAGAGCATGGTTGAGATGATGACAGGTATGCTGTATTATGACACAATATATGGTTTCACCGATTGCGAATCTAATTTCGAACCCAAGAACCTGTAACGACATCAGCTCCCGTCAACATTGGTCTGGGGGTACAGTCTTCTCACACTGCTTTCATACCTGTACAGGCTATTCCAAGTCAATCTGGTGCTGGGGTGGTACTTATCATGAAGTACCCCCTCCTAACATATCAAATCAATCCACTGCTCCACAATCATCGAAATATACCAATGAGGCCATAAAACTTTTACGTTCTCAATTTGAAGCCTTCAAGCAGAAAGACGGCTTACAGAAGCTTAGGATCGAGCAGCCTTATCCTATAGAGTGGAAGGAAGTCCAATTTCCTCCCAAATACAAACCCCCTACTATTATGTTATTTGATGGTAGCATATCTCCAAGTCAGTACCTCAATCACTTTGAGGTAATGACTGATCAACTACAGCCAAATAACGCTCTACTCACTAGAGTGTTGTCGGATGTTTAGCAGGTACAGCTTACGACTGGTACCGCAGTTTGCCAGATGGTTGTATAATCTCATTCTCTGGATTCAAACAAATGTTTCAGGAATGACTTTATAAGGGAACAAACGACATGACTATGTCTGCTCTCATTAAAATAAAACAGTGACACAATGAAACAACTGAACAGTTCATTGAATGATTTCGCCATGAGGCACTCAAAATGCCTCTCGGAACTCCAGATGCTTTGACTATAGACACTTGTAAGTCAAACATGTTGCCTATAATCAGCATGTGGACTGGATCAACACAGTTCCAGGATTGGCCTTCATTCATAGTGAATGCTAAAGCGGGAGAAGAAAGTACTGATAAGTTCAAACAATTAGGTATTCAGATGCCTAATCTTGACAAAGATGAACATGCTACACCAAATAATAGTGGCCGTCAGAACAACCGCAAGGGTAAAGAAACTTTGGCTATCAATATCAAAGGCAAAGAAACTCTAGCCGTCAATATAGGTCAATCAACACCTACTCCAAAGGCACCACCAAGAGAGCACCCCGTCCAAAAGAAGAATACTCCTTTGATTAAGATGATGTCATGAGCATCTTTGATTGCCTGATCAAGAGCAATAAACTTCAACTGCCAGAGGCAAAATGGCCAGAGGAAGTAGGTAAAACCAACCACCCTATATATTGTGTTACCACAGATTTATCGGACATCCGACTCGAGCATGCTATGTGCTTAAAGGCAAGATCCAGGAGATGGTTAATTCTGGTGCAATTACTCTCCAACAAGATGAAAAGACGGTAATGGCTAACGTTGTCTCTTTACAGTTTGGCAATTTTCTGCTCAACTTGTACAGGATGGCGTTATTCCCATCCCGAGAACTACTTTGGAGATTTTTAATCTCCCACCTGCATGAACTGATGGTCTTGTTCCTATGTCTACTGATAAAGGGGAGATTATGTGGATTCATCCTGATTTAGTGGCTGACTTCGAAGCACCTTCTTCAAGATCCAAGAAAGCAACCAAATATAAGTCATGTCACATGACTTCGTTGGGTGAACATTGTCCTCCACCTTTTACTGCCACTTTCACCTCGGCGACATATCTTCTTCTTCTTCTACTTCTGAGACAACGCTGCCAAAACTAGAAACTAATTATCAACCAGCCTTCCATATATATAGTTAACTATCCCGCGAACTCATAAAGAAGATGGGATATGATCTACAAAAGGCTCCCGGCCTGGATTATGGAAAAGGATCTCATGTACCTCTTTCTTTATGCCTTTCACACAACCAATCTCATGTACCTCTTTCTTCATCTTGCCAAAAAACCTTCTAAAAGTAAGATCCAGGCAAAGAGTTGAAATAGTGTCCTTCGAACCTATATCCGAAGAAGAGGCCTTAACTGGTACCAGGTCTGGGAGACTTTACCTGAGAGACTATTCAGAAGGTCAGGAGAACCCTGCTCTAGCTCCAGAGGCTCATCTAGCATCATCTTCTCCTGCTGCCAATATTTTATCGATTTCATCACCTCCTTTCACGACCTGCACCCAAAGTAGGGACACGAGAAGTGGGTACGTCCAGCCTACGCCGCAGTGTCGACGGTAGAACATTGTCCTAGGTCACAACATCTATCAATAACCATACCTGTACAATGATATACACTCCAAAAGGAGGACAATATAAAGGTACAACTCAATCACAGCATCTAAGGTGGAATAAAGAGAATAAATGTATGGATAAGATAAAGGAATAGTCTCCAACTAGCTACAAATGAGAGTAATATTAATATACAAACATCACCAATATCCAATAACTGAAAATACATGAAATAAGACAACTAAAGGGAAACTAGTCTATAGATCTAATCTAGACAATAGGCAAGTCCTCAGCGACTGTAGGATCCTCCTGAGGGTCCAAGTCATCGGTGTCATCTAAGCCTGTGCCATAATATGTAGGGCAGAACTCCTCCTCATCATCTGTAATATTTTTAACAGTCTAATCAGGGACGGGAACGAGCACAATACATCTCATACAGTTCATATCTTGACAGAAAATATAAAGTATGTGATAGGTTAAGATACATGAATATTGTAAGAAATAAGCATGAAAAGAAAGAAAGAAACTGATAAACAAAGCTATCTATATATGATAATAGAGAACTATAAGTGACTATGTAATTTTGAGTATAAGATAGACATATGAACGGCTTGATTTGCACATGATTACATTAAAGAGTTTGTACATGATTACACTACTTTGGGAGTTGTTCACATGATTATTTCTACTCCCCCATGCCCAAATCAATACACAAGGATCTAGACAGATTATGTTATTATACATGATAGTTTATAAATGAAACTCATGAGATCATGAGAGTACATGAGAGCACATAAATATATATGAATAATAAGAGTCCACAAAATACATGATGTTCGTGAAAAGTACATGACACGATGTATTCGATGCACCCGAGGGGATAATATCTCATGTAAAGATCCATATAGTACTAATCCGTGATAATGTCGTGTCAGCATCAAGTAAATTAAACTATGACAAGAATATAATTTCTAACAAGTATGAAACGGTCAGAGAATGTACTCGTCTGATATCCTGACTGTCTGATGAGAATATGAGTCTGAGCTGGAGTGTCTGAGTCCTATTTAGAGCAACACAGGTCACATGTCTAACATGAAATAAGAAGCCTATAATCCATTATAAATGATTCTAGGTCCTTCTAGGTCAAAGTCACCCCTTGGTCAAACCTGGTCAACTTTGGTCAAACCTGGTCAACCATAAGTCAACTAGTCCTCTCCCAAATTTTAGGTCAAACACAAGTAATCTAGTCATTCCAAGTCTGTTGGAGTCGATTTGGATCAAGTTTGACTTAAAGTTGACTTTTGTCAACTTGGTCGACTTGATAGTCAACTCGGCCAATTTAGGCTCATTGGGTCAATCCTAAGCTGACTCATAAACCTTAGACTATATCCTATAGTACAATAACATATATATATATATATATATATATATATATATATATTTTATATATATATATTATATATATATATAATATATATATATACACACATTTATATTCAAAATATTTATAATAGAATATGTATATATATGTATATATACATACATATAATACAAAGGAAGAAGCATATGTGTGTGTGTGTGTGTGTGTTGTTGTTGTTGTGGTGATACCCGATCCTGGAAAACTGTGATATACAACCTTATAGCAAATCAATTACCAATATATACACAAAACATATACATATACATATACAATATATATATATATATATATATATATATATATAATATATATATTATATATATATATATATAAAACAATTTATGTAATTAGAACAATATATGAAAGCTATATATATATAACTTAAACCAATAAATAAGATTCTCAGAAATCTGAAAATCAAACCAATCATCAAATCCCAATTACAATTCTGAAACCCTAAACAGCTAATGTCTATATCAACAGTTAATCCATTACCTAATATCCATGCATTAGCTATCTATTACAAAGATATTAAATCAAACCCAAACTGATTTTACCAATACCTGGTCAACAGAAACTGAGATACAACTCGAATAAAACAATATAATTCGAAGTCAACTTCAATGAACTAAACAAAATCCTGAAATAATTGAATCAAAATCAAAATATCAGCCTAAAACCTCTATTCAATAACCAAACCCCATTCATTACACACTCAAAGAAATCAAATCAACCTAAATATAACTAAAATCAAGTCATACATACTATGGACAACTCAAGGATCCAAAACTAATCTACTTTTCAAAATTAAAAACCCTAATCAGGTTCTAAACCCGAACTCACTGTTTCAGTGTAAGAACAGTATCTGGATTTCAGTTTCGATCCCCAACGAAACTCAAACTCAAAGAAAACCAAAGACAGATGTCTATACATGCTCGTGTACTTGTGTATGTGTCCCACAGTGTCTATTGTCCCTAAAATAGGACACGAAGTATCTAAACCACTGAAACCCGCGCAAACACAGTCTGCACAGACCGTGTCATGCAGGCGTGTTCGTATCTCGTGGATACAACACAGGTCATGTCATGTCTCGTGATCATGCACGAGGGTCGACCTAGCATAGGTCTAGGTGTTCAACACCCTGCCACACGATCATGTGTCTACGTGTCGAAGAATCACACGCATATCAGACGCAATTTTTCTCGTGCGCACAGTGTCGACAAAATCAGTGCGCGTGAGATTTCTCGAGATCTACTCGATGAAATCTCACGAAACTTGATCAGCCCCGTATCAGTCATGTACCCTACGTGTCCACCACGTTTGGGGTCACGAATTTTCCTATCGTATCCGCTACAGTGCCCGAGCAGCAGGACACGCACACGGCTCGTGTGTGAGTGTGTTTGTGTCCAATTTGGACTCGGACACAGCATAAATTTTCCTCAGTATGACACAAACCCATAAGCAATATATAAATCTACATTTTTATTCAAAAAGATTTAGAAAACAGCAATAAAAATTTCTTTTGTGCATTTTATGTAACACCCAATTTTCTAAAATAAGGGTAATTTTGAAATTTGTATTTTAATTTATTTAATTATGGTATTTAAGATTTTCTATGATTTTTAACCATTTTAAAACTATTTTAAATCATGACTTATAATTTTGGTGCTTCTCTAGTGTAGCCCTAGAGACTACTTGACCAGAAAACTAACTATAACCTTGGGAGCCTAACCATGTGAGTAGAGTTTCCATCTAGTACATTTTAGCCTAGAAGGTACTTTGGTAATTTTGGGATTTATTTAATTTAATAGGATTTGTTAGAACTTATTGAATGTATGTGAGTAATTGCTTGGTATGTGATGTGATTAGCCTAACCTAGAAGGACCTACCCTAATAGATTGGACTAACCTAGATTAGCCTTGCTTAAGTTGATGGTTTTGTTAGCATTGACTAAGGTTGGTTAGCCATGACTTATGACTTGATTAGTCATGACTAGGATTAGTCATAGCCTTGAGTTAGTATAGCTAAAACCTAGAATCAATATGGACCATAGATCCTTAGTGGGAGATTGAGAGCCATAGATTGGGCACTAAACCCTAGGATGGCTAGCCATGTAGTAGTTTTCCCCCCTATATAAGCCTTCATATTGAACTCTTGCCTTCTTTTTATCATTCTTGCAAGTCTTGAAGAAAGAGAGGTATAGACTCCTTCCCCAATCCATAGTTCATCCGTTTTTTATCCTTTTTAGCCCTAATCTTTTGCAATAGCACCTAACCAATCCCTACTTGCTGTTCTTGTGGAGCAAACCGAGCCTAGGAGCAATTTGGGAGCCTACATTGCTAGAGAACCTCTCAGCTTTGGGATATTCTGGAGGCTAAAAATTCACTCAGGTGTAACCCTAAAACCCTATTGAAACCCTAGATTTTATTACATATCCATGTAACCCTAGGTGTCCACCTCATCCTGACCAAATTTGGTGCCATGTTGTATTGGATACGTGTCCGTATCGGACACGTATCAGTCGTGACTGCAAGTGTGGATGGAATACTGGAATGAATTCATTTCTTGTTATTTTCGAATTCTATTTGAATAGAAATCTTGGTTTTGATATTGCTTAATGATTTCTTAGTCTCTGAGGTGATTTTCGTGTCCCTTTGTGTCGCATTTTGGTGTTGGACACGGCCTATGCACAGCCCACAATTTTCCCCTGCTACTCGAACCTCACTGTGGCCACGACACGGGGTCTTTTGATCTGAAATTCTGTGTGGATTGAGGGGCATTGACTGACTCCCTGCTCCCAAAGTTTAGGAGCGTCTGGTGGTCTGTGCGCGGAGAAATCGGGGCCGTACTGGCCGCGCGCTGTCGCGCGTAGGCGACTGAATACGTGCACAGACATGCACGAACACGTATCTGTATCCTCTGTAGACACGTTGTGGACACATATCAGGCTATCCCACATGTAACCCTACCATAGGCGACCACATGGGTGTGTGCACGTGACACGAAGTGTCGTGTGTCGTGTCCTACACTCGAGTGCATGCGTGCACGACACTGTGCAACACTGGATGCACCCCACATGTTTGCAACGTGTTGGACACGTCTGTGTCGTAGTTTTTGGACACAAAATGACTCATATGACACGTGTACATATGCTACACTAGTTATCAACCTATTGTTTGTAATCTTAATGATTAATTAGGTCAATTCATTGAATTCCCAATAAACTCTGATACTTCACTAATACGATGTTCTAAAATGTTTTTTTTCTGAATTTAAATTGTTGTTTACCTGTTTAATGATGATGGAATGTTAATCTGGACCTACCTACATGATTAATGAATAATGTTCATGCTTAGTTATGCTTTGTGCAAACAATGAGGGTTTCGATTGTGATTTGGGTTAGGGGTTTCAAAAGTCTTATACTCTAAAAGCTTTAATCACTGAATCCTGATTTGGTTTCCCTTTTTTAATTCTTGGTTTAAAACTTGAATTGGTTCTTAAATCCTGAACTGAGATTTTACCCACTGTTTAGTAAATACACATTGCTATTACATTTAAAACTGAACCTGAGAACTTATAGGTTGCATGTAGCCAAGACCAATACAAATTAAACTGAGTTTTAAACAACATGTTGAGTTATCATGTTGGCATGGGACTTGGTTCGAATGGGTTAAATGATGTATAAACCTTTTGTTTAGACTGTTAGTTAACTGTCAGTTACCTTCATTTCCTAAGAACAGTGTTGGCACTGATTTTTCCTGGGTTTAGATGACCTATCCACTCCTATCTATTGATTCCAGGTTGCACAAGCATTGCACTGAATTCCCATTGAAATGTTTTCCCCCTATGAATTTCCTGTCACATTGTTTTCCCCATTACACACACAAAACTCTGAAAATATAAAAACTGTTTCCCTTTTTAAAACTGTTTTGACACACTGAATTGATTCCACATTTCTGAGAAGATAACTGAACACATTGCCCTGTTAAACTGTTTGACACACATGCTCTATTTAACCCTCACACTCTCAAGCCTAACCTAAACACACCACATTCTGAAATTGACTGCACACACACAAAACTCTGAAAACCTGGGACTGATTCCAAGTTTTCCTCACATCCCCTTAACACACTGTCCACTCCAGTTTTTACACAAACCTGAGGATTCTTTCTATCATTAATTTTTGAGTGTTGGTATGTGACTGATATGGAAATAGGAATAATACACAAATACCTGAGAAGGATTGGGCATTGTTTTAGTTTAGGTTTTGAATTATTATGATGCATTAGTTAGGTTACTGTGATCTTGAAATTGAAGTATCAGCTTGGTTGGTATCTTGAATACCTGTAATGGATGTTAGTTGTAGTTTTTCAAGTCCACATTGTCTTCATATTCCTGTCACAGGTTTCCCACACATGCCAACATATAAACTGAAATGCTTCTTCATTTGTGGTTAATTGGTGTTAAGATTTATATATTCGAAATGGTTGAAATGAGTTAGCAGTCCACTAAATCACATTGTCTCTACTGATTTACCCACACATTCACAAAATCTGAGATTTACCTTAGGTTGATTGGTATTTGAAGTAGAGCACATGTGTTTCCTATTTCCAGTTTTTTTCCCCTTAACCTGAGGCATTCTCTTTTATGTTTCAAAACCTATAAACTGAGATTAATTGTTACTAATTAATTTTCAATTAACAAATGTGACTTGGGTTCATATGGAATTTCTGGGTTTTCAAACTGACATTGCACTGTATTCTGAGAATCACAGGGTACCTCTGACACTCTACTCTATTGCAAGCACACACACACAGTCACACTTAATCCTAACACATATCCACACTGTCACTTGGACCTTGTTAACTATCATTTAATGTTCTCAAATTCCTGGAAACCAAAATCGGAGTTATGCCATACTGTTTTGATACTCACTGTTTTCTTAATATTCATAACTAATCCTCACACTCTCATGTGTAAACTCACACACAGAGACCATCCTATTCCTGAAAACTATTTTCCTTACATTGCTATCTCTCACACACACATATGACATTGTTCCCTGTCACACATTCAAACACCCACACACATGTTTATCTCTACATGAATATATATGAATATGTAATCTAGTACCTATATAGCTACTCTATATAATATTTATATATAATATATATATATATATAATATTATATAATATATATATATATATACTAATGTGATTGTGATATATATTGATTGGTATAATGTATATATACATGGTTTTGTTATATGTGAAGTATGGTGTAGTCTATGGTACTAGACTAGTGTGGCTTGTATGGTACTTGGTTAGAGACCTAGATTAACTTGCTAAACCTAGGTTAGACTAATCTAGACTAGTGTTGACCTAGTTTGACTGTTAGGGTTGACCAGAGTTGACCAAGAGTTGACCTTGGCCTAGATTGACCTAGACTCATTTAGAATGCATTGAATTGCATCTTGTTATCATTTTAGACATGTTGTGACTTGTACTGTTCTATAGGAGATAGACACCACTCCTCGGACAGTATATTCTCTTCAGACACTCAGGATATCAGGCGAGTACATTCTTTGACCGTTTTATACTTGTCTAGATTTACATTTTTGCTCTAGATTACTGTACTTGATGCTGACACGATCATTATCACGGATTGGTACTATATGAATCTTCTTCAGAGATGTTATCTCCTTGTATTCACTAAATACGTATTATGATGTGCGTTTCACTTACATATTGTATTTATTGAATACCCTTATCATTGTACACTCATTGTGCATATTGTACTCTCATTATCACATTGAGCTATTATACAAGCTATTGTACAAGCCATTGTATAAGCCATTGTATAAGGTAACGTAACTGAATTGGATCCTTGTGTATTGATTGGGGGAGGGAGAGTAGAAGTGGTTATGTGATCAATCCTATTGTATAAGAAATTGTATATGTCCATTGTACACCCACGTACAAAGGAGTCCCATTTTATTGTATAACCTAACCCGTTAAATAACCATATTGTGCTCTAAATCACATGTTGCTTACAGTTCTTACTTATCATATATAGATATTTCCCATTATCAAATCTCTACTATTTTTCATATACATTCTTCTTTCAACGTTTCATGTACCTTACTATATTGCTTGCTTTTTATATTTCCTAACTTGATATGAACTGCGTGAGATGTTTTGTGCTCGCTCCTGTCCTGACTGGACCTGTTGAAAATATTACAAAGGATGAGGATGAGGCCTGCATAGACACCTTCTATGGGACAGCTGTAGATGGCTCGTGTGATCCAGATTTCCAGCCTGATCCACTAGCATAGAGACTGAGGCTCCCTAGTCTAGGATTTTACTATTTCTGTCTTCTGAGATCAGGATTGTTATATATACTCTTTCATATTCAGTATTAGACTTGTATTGAGCTGGATGTTCTATTTTATAGCAGTAGACACTTAGACTCTCTCTCTGATTGTATCCTGTGGATCTTTTATTCCAGTATCTATCTCTATCTATCTTTTATCTTATCATTCTGCCTTAGATGTGATTGAGACTGTATATTGCTATGTCACCTCCATTCGGAGGGTATATACTGTACAGGTACCTTTATATAGATAGATGATTGACCTAGGATAGCGTTCTACCGCCGACTCCGCGGCGTAGGCTGGGCGTTGTTACGTTCTCGTACCCTCACAGTAGGTGCGGGTCATGACATTTCATCAAACACGTACACAAAAATACTGATACGTGTCTGATACGGATACCAAACCAACATCAATTCCTACAAAACTCATCCTACAGCTAGGGGACACCTAGATTGATGTATCTATGAGAAGAATTTATGAATTTGAAAGGTTTTGAAGAGATTACCTATTGAGGGTGAATTCCCTATAAAAAGCTCCAATAGTGAAGATCCTTCCTTCAACTTGAATGATCCGAAACTCTTCAACGCTGAGATTGCTAGCCACCAACAGTCCACAAACACAAATCAGAACCCATTGCAAAAGATTAGGGTTAAAAAGGAAGAGAAATGAAAAAAATAAAAGGAAACACATACCTAGGGTTTTTGCCAGAAGGAGAAAGAATGGAAAAGGAAGCAAGTGCTCAATCATGAGATATTAAATAGGCTACGGGACCTTACTTGGCGGGCCACAACATGGGTCGGCTAGGGTTTCCTAATCCATGGGCTTGGGCTTCTCTCTATATGTTAAAATGAATTATTAATCAAGGGTTCTAACTTAATGTTAACTAATGATTTCTAATTAGCTACTAAATTGAAACTAACTAGAATCGGGTTACTAACACTAACTAATCATGTTAACTAAGTCACTACGTCATGGTGAGACACTAGGCTAGGTTGTACCAAGGCTATACTATCAAAAGGCCAAAAATCTCAATACCAATAATATAATTTATTAAAATAATCAAAAAATTTACAATCACCAAAATATCCTCAACTAGAAAAATGGATGTGACAAATCTACCCTTCTTAAAGAATTGCGTCCTCGAAATTAAAGACAAAACTGAATAGATAAAAAAGATAGAAAAATCATACCTCAAGGCTGAAAAAGATAAGGGTATTGCTCGCGCATCTTATCCTCTCTCTCCTAGGTAGACTCACCTGGAGAGTGGTGCCTCCAAGCTATGCGAACCAAGGGTATCGTCTGGTTCTTCAGCGCCTTCTCTCGTCGATCTAGAATCTTTATAGGCTGTTCTGGATAACTAAGAGTAGGGCCCACCTCGATCTCGGAATGATCCAGTATATGGCTAGGATCTGCCACATACCGTCTCAACTGTGACACATGAAATACATTATGGACTCCCTCTAATGAAGGGGACAAGTCCAATCTGTATGACAGGTCATCGACTTTTTTGCTGATGATGAAAGGTCCGATGAAACACGGACTAAGCTTCCCACCTCCACCAAAACGAATAGTACTACGCGTCGGAGATATCCTCAGGAACACCAGATCTCCAACCTAGAACAAACATGGTCTCAAGCTTAACTATAACAATCACATGATCAAACAAAAAATCACAAAATTAATAAAACCTAATCCTAAGTCTAAGCTGTACCTCAAACTGCAAAGGTCTTCGGTGGCTATCGGCCCAATGCCGCTGTCTATCCTGCGCCATGCGAAGTCGATCTCTGATGAGCTTCACCTTCTCGGCTGCGTCAACAACCATCTTAGGTCCCTATAAAGCTCGCTCTCCAACGTCAACCCAAGACAAGTGTGTACGGCATCTACGCTCGTATAGTGCCTCGAATGGTGACATCCCAATACAGGCCTGGAAACTTTTGTTGTATGCAAACTCCACCAAATGCAAATAATCCTGCCATAAATCTCTAAAATCCAAGACACAAGTCTGCAGCATGTCCTCGAGGGTGGTATGCAGTACTGAACTTGAGCTGAGTACCCAAACTAGTCTCTAGACTCTGCCAGAAATGGGAAGTAAAGCAGCTATCCCGATCCGAGACAATGCTCACCAAAACTCCTTGTATCCTGACAATCTGCCACCTATAATTCTCTGCTAGCCTCTCAGTAGACGTATCCACCTTAAATGGCAAAAAGTGGGCTGATTTGGTCAACCTGTCTACGATGACCCAAATCGTGTCTTTCTCTCCTGGTGTACGCGGCAATCCAGAAACAAAGTCGATCGTGATGTGCTCCCACTTCGACTCCGGAATGGGCAATAGCTGTAACAGTCCTCCTGGCCTCTGCCTCTCTGTCTTAACTTGCTGATAGACTAAACATCTGGCTATAAAGCGAGCTACCTCTCGCTTTATTCCATACCACCAAACATGTTCCTTCGGATCCCTATACATCTTGTTGGCACCTGGATGCATAGAGTACTGAGAAACATGGGTCTCTTGCATAACCTGCTCCCGAAGCTCTGTGCTAGGCATATTGTCTAGAACCGTGCCTCAATACGCCATCCTCTGCAAGAATAAACTCATCATCCACCAATCCTTTCTAATCTGCTCCCAGATACCCGCAGAGTAACATCCTCGATCTGAGTCGACTTGATCCTTCTATCAAGTTCGACTAAATCTGAAGTCCCCACATCTGTATCTGAACTCCTGGCACAATCACCTCGACCCCAGGCTCTCCAAATCTGCTAACAAGTGACGATCCATCGTCAAACACATAGCTACCGGATACCTACTCAAGGCATCGACAACCACGTTGGCCTTCCCTAGATGGTACTACAAGAAATATCGAAGTCCTTCATCAACTCCAACCATCTGCGCTGCCTCATGTTGAGCTGCTTTTATGTAAATACATACTTCAAGCTCTTGTGGTCTGTGAAGATCTCCACATGCTCTCCGTATAGATAGTGCTTCCACAACTTAAGAGCAAAGATAACTGTCGCCAACTCCAAGTCATGGTTAGGGTGTTCTTCTCTTACGGACTTAATTGCCTGGATACATAGGTAATCACCTTCCCATGCTACTGCAAGACACAATCCAGACCCTTCCCTGAGGTGTCACTGTAGATAGTGAACCCGCCTGATCCTGATGGCAATATCAAAATCGGGGCTGTCATCAGTCGCTTCTTCAACTCATCGAAAGCAACCTGACATTCCTCTGACCAGATAAACTCTACGTCCTTCCGGGTCAACCTAGTCAATGGCTCTGCAATCCGAGAGAAATCCTGAATGAACCTCCTCTAGTAGCCTGCCAATCCCAGAAAGCTCCTGATCTCCACAACTGGACTCGATGCTGTCCACGCCTCAACTGCTCTGATCTTCTTCTGGTCTACTGAGATCCCATATCCAGTCACAACATGACCTAGAAAATCAACTTGGTCCAAAAAGAACTCACACTTCGAAAGCTTGCCGTAAAGCTGCTCTCCTTCCTGAGAGTTTCCAGAACCACTCTCAAATGCTCCTCGTGCTGCTTTGGGGTCTTTGAATACACCAAAATGTCGTCGATGAACACCACCACAAACTTGTCCATGTACTGGTAGAACACCTTGTTCATCAAGTTCATGAATACCGCCAGGGCGTTAGTTAACCCAAACGCCATCACCATGAACTCAAACTGGCCATACCGTATCCTGAATGTTGTCTTCAGAATGTCCTCCTTCTTCACCTTCACTTGATGGTAACCCGACCTCAGATCAATTTTGGAGAATACCTTCGCTCCGCTCAACTGATCGAACAGATCATCGATCCTCGACAGTGGATACTTGGTCTTGATCGTGAGGCTGTTGAGAGCATTGTAGTCGATACACATCCGTACCGACCCATCCTTCTTCGGCACAAAGACTACTGGTGCACCCCATGGTGAAGAACTCGATCGGATGAAGCCTTTTTCCAGTAACTCATCCACTTGCATCTTCAACTCCACTAGCTCATTGTTGTTCACTCTATAGACGTGATGAGATATCGGCTCTGCGCTGGGCACCAAATCTATAAAGAACTCTACATCTCTGTCCGGAGGTAACCCTGGCAACTCCTCCGAAAATACATCCATGAACTCAGCTATCAATGGATGTGTCACGACCCGCATCCTGATTAGGGGCACGAACACGTGGGACGTCCAGCCTACGCCGCAGAATCGGCGGTAGAACGCTGTATAGGTCTACTAGAAAGTATAGCATCTCGACACAATATATACGTACCTGTTATCTTCGCACGGAGGTATATAATCTCAACTCAATCACAAGACATCTAAGGAAGATAGGCACTAATATCATAAAGATATGATGGAAATATATGAACTGAAAAAGGTGCGGAGTCACAACACAGTTTAGAATTAAAGATATAACACAAGAATCCAAAATATAACATAACATAAGTCTCAATACTAGCTGGAACGCAGTCCAGTCAAACCTATCTAACAGTCTAAGCAGGAGGTAAATCCTCTACTGGCACCAAGGATAAAGTCTCATCAAAATATTTATCCTGGCCATACCCGTAAAAGGTAGAGCAATCAGCCAACATGTCCTCTGTAAACATCAACGGTTATCCTGTCAGGAAAATGAGCAAGTACACCTCCAACAATAGTTCTATAGTATTGACAAATGCTGTAAGAGACAATCATAATGGAATACAAGATGATATATTAAGACTGTAAGTAAAACATGATATATAAACTGGAAATCATGTCAGGGTGTAACGTACTGGAAAGTAGAACATTACAGGAATATCTGATGCATAATGTAAACATAAAATATGCCTTGAGATATTATAGCATTATGTGATCGGCTTGGGTCAAGGTCAGGCTGTTCCATTTGGCCCGGCTGTCATAGAAAAATCTCAATAAGGGTCAAGCTGACCAACATGGAAAGCGAGCACAAGAAATATAAGATCTCGCTACACCCTACGTGCAGTGAGGGTGACGCAAGCACAAGAAATAGTGACATGGGGGTATTGATCACATAACCTATAATAACTCCCCATTCCCGAATAGTATATAGATCCGGACATAGTACGTCATGACACAGGATTCTCCAAAAGGGTAGCTAATCCCCCTTAGGAATCGGTGTCTATACAAGTACAAGAAATAGATCGAACAATGTACTAATATACCAAGAAAGTCCAGGAATAACATCTCATGCCAGGATCCGACGTATACTAGTCCGTGCACCATCGTAACAAGAATCAAGTAAAACACTATAACTGAATCAGATACAGAAGATATCAAGACAAGGAACTACTATCAGATAATGTACTCGCCTGCTGTCCTGAGCTATCAAGTAGGGTCGATGCTCAGAGTGATCTCGCAGACCTAAAGATGATATATTGTAAGTTAATTAGGGTTTAACAGTGTTACGCATAATTTTCTAATGTATGATATACAATATTGGTCAATCTCAGTCCAACTAAGTCAAATTAGGTCACACTGAGTCACACTAGGTCAAACTAGGTCACAGGAAGTCAAACCAAGTCAAACTATGTCAAACTTGGTCAAAGGTTGACTTATAATTGACTTTTGGTCAACTGGTCAACTCTGGTCAACTCTAGGTCAAACTAGGCTAATGTTGACTAAAAGTTGACTTTTGGTCAACTGGTCAACTCTGGTCAAGTTCTAGACATTTCTAGGCTAAGTGTTGACTGATAGTTGACTTTTGGTCAAACCAGTCAAACTTGGTCAACCGAGGTCAAAACTAGCCTAAGCATACTATTCCTAATATTTACCTACCAAGATACCCTATATCTTGGTCATATTGGTATCCCAATACCAATATCTTGGTTTAGGTCCAATACCTTAACTTAGGTAAATTATCTTAGCCTCTAACCAATACCTTACCTTTACCTTGTCTTTACCTGTGCAACTCTAATACCTTGCTAAGGTATTCCAACACCTTACCTTGGTATCCTATTACCTTACCTTGATATTTTGATACATTTCCTTGGTATCTTGATACCATACCCTGGTCATAAGGTAAACTAATCATTTATCTTGAAGGTAAAGGTAATTCATATTTACCTTAAGATACTAACTTGGTATCATGAGATACCAAGATACCCCTCAAATATCTAACTAACTAACTATCTAATGTACTAACATAGCATCTTAACTAATATATAACATATAAACCATAGTATCTAGGTAAACCCCTTTACCTTGAAGGTAAATTCAATACCTTACCTTGTAAGTAAACCATTACCTTAAGGTAAGGTAAACCATTACCTTGGTTGAAAACTAATACCATAACCTCTAATACTAATACCTTAAATATCTAGTCTCCAACCATCCACCCTAAAATATTAGATAGACAATACCTTAGTATCTAATACCTTAGTATAAAGTAAACCCCCCTACCTTGTAGGTAAGTCCCCTTTACCTTGTAGGTAAATACGTTACCTTAAGGTAATAGGCAAATACCCAAAATATCCTAAGATACCACTATGGTATCTCAAGATATCACTCTATATCCTAACTTATATCTCTAATACAAGATACTAACCAACTCTAACATATAACTTCTAACCATCTATTTAAACTTAGAAACCTAACACAACTAACATCCACTAACTAATATCTAACCATAACATGTATGTATATATATCCATCTCTAACTCTAACCAACTAACATATGTCATCTCTAACTAACAATAACATAGACTAACACAACTAACTATCTAACTTATACAAGATATAACTATCTAACTTCTAAGATACCTCTAACCTCTACACAGATTCTAACATAACCACTAACATACTAACATATCCATACATACAACATCTAAATCCCTCTCCACTCCAACACTAATACACACACAAACACATATACCAAATCTACCCCCTCTCTTCTAATACACACCACACATCTATATACAAACACACTACCACCCAACCAAAACACAAATCACTCAACAAACCACACTAGCCTCAAGTCAAATAGGATGGCATGATCCTCACAACTCTCTCACCTTCACAACATACACACTACACTACCATCTATACAACATCAAACACACACTAGCACATATCCTCTATCAATCTTACTTCCTCCTACTAACCACACATCCTTATCTCGTTCAAACACACACACTATACTAACATATTTACCTAACAATAATATATATATATATATATATATATATATATATATATATATATATATACTATATCATACATATTCTTGACAACCTATGATACCTACATTCACATGATATCCATACTACATAGGCTCATAGGATACACAAAATCCATGTCGTATAGTCAGTTTTTACTTAAAATCAATATTGTACCTATTAGACCTATTCACTAAATTCTAGGATTAAAATATGTCGTAGCCCTTCGTGTTAGCTTTTTGAAACTTCAAACGGATCGCATTTTCGTGTCCAGAAGCTCCCGAAATCGCGAAAACACCGAAACACGTTTGTCTTTCGGACAGCTGACACTCAAATAGTTTTACATAAAGTTCTATAACGATTTTTGCTTATTAAAATATATATGTGGAAAGCTAACTTCGATACGGTTCTTTAAAAAAAAAGAAAGATTAATCGGAGTTCTGAGCTAAAAGTTATGGTATTTCTAAGTTGCTCTGGTTACTAAAAATGTGGATGAATATTATGACGAATTTGGATTGTTTTGGACAAAAGAAACACATGTAGGCCAAGATACTTGGATACCAACATAGGTATCCAAATAAACTCATTCTAACCATCCTAACTAAGATCATCCACTTTCTAACCATTCTAAAACTTAATTTAAAACACAATTAATCCTATTAGGCAATAAATCAAACACATGGGGTGTCCTAATTTGGGATCTATCAAGTAGGACACAAAAATATATCTAAAATCCGAGAGAGAGCTCCAAATGGCCTCAAACTTGAATCTAAAGGGGGTACATGCATGAAGGTGGATCCTATAGATTCAAAACTAACTATTATGCATATTAAATTAATTTAGAGGGTTGGTTTTACCTATTGGAGTGGAATCCCAATGATACTCTCAAGGACACTGCTCCGACATGAAGATCTTCCAAAAAGGACACTCATCCTTGCACTTTGCTCCAAATCTTTGCTAGCACCCTCCCTTGGTAGTATGAGAAGGTTGGATGGAAGTTTTGATGGAGGGATGTAAGGATTTGGAGATCAAATCAAAGAGGAAAGCTCTCTAATTTGGGGAAGAACACTTTGTGAATAAAAGAAGGCAAGTGTGAATGAAAGAAAGGAGTCTAACCCTACCTATAGGTGGCTGCCATTAAACTCTATTTGGGCCTTGGGAGAAAGCCCAATAAGGCCCCTACTAATCCCTCCTGGTTAATTTTAAGTTAGGTTCAAGTTTGGGATCAAAAGGGTTAAGTTTAAGCCTCTAATTTAACCAATCTAACAAATGGGATTAGTCTAAACTTACTAACTTAATTAGTGGGATTTGTGGGCCATGACTATCTAATCTTGGGATCCCGTCTAGAGTCTAAGCTACCCGGGTCACTAACACAATTTGGAAAGAGACGAAACTCAAATCCGACTAAACAAATCCCATAAAATCAATATTAAAATATAAAAATTCCTAAAATATTAAAATTAAAAATGACCAAAATTATAATACATCAATTTAAATATATTAAAATAATCTAAAATTCACCAATTAAACAAAATCCTAAATATTTCAAAAGTCACAAAATGACGAAAATACCCTTAGCCTAAAAAGTGGTAATTAGCTTATCTAATCACATAGGATAGGTCCTCGTGGTCATGGTTAGTCTCTAGGCTAAGTAGGTCTAAGGTTACACTATTGAAAATGCTCAAATCACAACGCACCAAATTAATTAGTATTAAATTAATTAAAATTCACCATAAATTATTATTATCAATATTTAAAACTAAAAGTTTACAAAAGTTCAAAATTATCATCATTTTAGAAAAGTGGTGGTTACACATCTACCCTCCTTAGAAAAATTTCGTACTCGAAATTAAGATGGTCATACTCCTTCTAGGTTAAACCCCCAACAATCAAGGTCAAAACTTCTATCTAACAACACACAAGATCAATAAGTAAAATGTGGGTAGTAGGCTTAATGTGGGTCGTGTTCATATTTTGGGTCGACAGATTTAGGTCGAAATGGTGTCTCTAATTCGAGTCGAAAATAAAAGTGACTACGTGGGGTGAATCAAGATTGGGTCTTGGTCAGGAAAGTCATGTGACAGAAATGAAGCACAAGATGGTCTGTCTGAGTGGGACACGAAGGTCATGGGTGTAGGGTGTCCTGTCTAGATTATGTACATAAAGTTGGTTTTGAGAAAACAACTAGTCTTGTGCTCCTAAGTTAAGAGTCACGAAAATGTGCATATGATACTCATAAATAAAGTGGGAATGGTCAAATGGCCTAAATTGATCCGGAAGTTGTGATACAAAAGTAGTACAAGGGAACAAGTTTGAGTGGGACATGATATATCAAAATGAAGATAATCTTGTCTACTACAAACTCACGAAGGAAGTTTCCACATATTGACATCTCTGACGCTCCAGAAATCAAAGTCACGGAAGAACACTCGTCTATCTAGAATACTCTCTCTAGGGTGTCTACCCAAGTCTGGTCACTGTCTACACAAGGCACTAACTCCTCTATATGATACTAGGATGGTAACCCTATACTAGGTTGTTCATGCCTTATCTCCAACTAGTCACTAAACTGTTTTGGTGCCTAAACTTCTGTAACATTTGAGATACCTTGTCTCTGGCTACTAGGATACTCCTCCTATCCTGGTTCCTGGTGAACCTCCTATCTTAACACTTATCAATCACTCTAGGGTTCTCATATATATCTAATTATCAAACCATACACCTTACTTCCTAACCATACTTTAAACTATTAACACAATTAATCAAGGACACAACAGACCACTGCAAATCACTAAGCGATCACACTACGAAGAACCTATAATAAAATGAGCCTCTACGAGGACCTGGTCTACATAACTGGAAGTATCTTTAGTCCTAAGCTAATTCAAGATGGAACAAAATCTATAATAATAGAAATGAAATGATAGAGATGACATGTTAGGACCCTTCTCAAGATACAATCTGATAATCATACACGTCTGTCCAAAATCATGATACTCAGAATCCTCACCACGCTAGTAAGCAAGACTGTGATACACGGTAGATTCCATAATTGGGGCATACACCTCTATAATCAGGTCGTCTGGAATCCTCGCTATGCCGACTAGTATAGCTACGAGGAATCCCAAATCTCATAACCAAGATATGTACATCCGAAGTCAGGTCTCTACGTTTCCGTCACGCTGGCTAATATAGCTGTGATAAACTCCAGGTTACATAACCATGTAGACATTTTACCATCCCTGTTATTTTTGTCAACTATAGCTTTCTGATTCCAACCAAGATGCCTTCAGTCAAAAGGATATCCCTATAACTTATCCTGGTGGTAGTTCCTTATATGACTTTGATGTTGATAGTGAAAGTTCTGAACAAACCATCTTTTCTACTAGCTAGTCTTCGATAGCTAGAGAAGTGACTGCTTATGTCGTCACAGACGATCAAGATGCTTCCAATTCTAACAGTCAAGAGCAAAAAATTTCTACTTTGGAGGCTAGTTTGAAGAGCATGGTTAAGATGATGACAGGCATGCATGCTGTAATTATGACACAACATATGATTCCACCGATTGCGAATCTAATTTCGACCCAAGAACCTGTAATGACATCAGCTCCCGTCAACATACAGTCTCCTCACACTGCTTTCATACCTGTGCAGGCTATTCCAAGTCAATCTGGTGTTGGGGGTGGTACTTATCATACAGTACTATCTCCTAACATATCAAATCAATCCACGGCTCCATAATCATCGGAAGATACCAATGAGGCCGTAAAACTTTTACGTACTCAATTTGAAGCCTTCAAACAGAAAGACGGCTTGCAGAAGCTTGGGATCAAGCAGCATTATCCTATAGAGTTGAAGGAAGTCCAATTTCCTCCCAAATATAAACCCTCTACTATTATGCTGTTCATTGAACAATTCCATCGTGAGGCACTCAAAATGCCTCTCGGAACTCCAAATGTTTTGACTATAGACACTTACAAGTCAAACCTGTTGCCTATAATCAGCATGTGGACTAGAGTAGTCTTGAATACATCAATTTAGTGCACCCCTCACTAGCCATAGATGCCAACATACCCAGATTGCTATATAAGAACCAACCCCAGAACCATTTGAATCCAAGCAGCCATAATAACTCATACTGTTGGACTGAACCTATATGAAATACAAGCATTGGCTTGACTAATGCGAAGTCTAAACATATCACTCTTAACTAGCTGCAACAAATGGTGCAATGATTACTGCTACTCATCTTTGAGTTGCAACACCTCAAGTCACTCAGGAACAGATCTCTCCCAACCCAGAACTCAGGAGCAAAAAGAACTACTAAACTTAGAATCTTGGAGAAGAGCAGAACAAGCAATTGAAATCCCCCCAAATCTATCAAAATATACACAGAAGATATGTCACGACTCGTACCCTGTTTAGGGGCACGAGAACGTGGGTACGTCCAGCCTACGCCACACTATCGGCGGTAGAACGCTGTATAGGTCATCTATAACATTTAACAACAAGATATATAAACCTGACATCTCTGCACGGAGGTATAATATAACATCTCAACTCTATATCTCAATCACAAGTCTAGGGAAGATAGAGCACGATATGGAATCAAATAAAAGAAAGGAACTGAAATATAAATAGAGTTATCACACCACACAAAATAGATGTTCAACACAAATAATACAAGTCCTGAAATATAACTAAGTCTCAACTAACAATCGGAACAATCCGATACAAACTGAAAACTATAAATACTAGACGAGACTACGCACCCTCTACTGAGCTTGATGCTCCTCGGGCTCCTGAAGGTCACCCTCATGTGCCTCATAGAAGGTAGGGCAATCACCATCATCATCTGTAATATTTTCAACATGTCCAGTTAGGACAGGAGCGAGCACAATACATCTCACGCGGTTCATATCATGTTGGGAAATATAAATCATGCAAAGAGTAAGATACATGGACTGTAAAGAAATATGTATAAAAATGAGAGAGATTTGATAGCTGGAAGTATCTATATACATGATAAGTAAGAACTGTAAGTAACCTGTGATTTAGAGCATGAGATGGTTATATAAACGGGTTAGGACATATACAAGATTTTACAAGATTGTACAAGATTTCACAAGGTTTCACAAGATTGTACAAGACGGGATTTGATCACATAACCATTTCCTACTCACCCTCCCCAATCAATACACAAGGATTCCGTCAAGTTACGTTACCTTGTACAAGAGGTTTTTATCATGTTTGCTCACGTGATCATGAGAGTACAAGATTGCACAAGAGTATGCATGAAAGCAAAGTACATAAAATACAAGATGTTCGTAAAAAGCACATGACAACTGTATCTGATGCACTCCGAGGGAGATAACATCGCATGAAAAGATCCATATAGTATAAATCCGTGATAATAACATGACAGCATCATGTAAAGTAATCTAGAGCAAGAATATAAATTCTAACAAGTATAAAATGATCATAGAATGTACTCGCCTGTCACCCTGTATGACTGATATGAATAGATGTCCGAACTGGTGTCACAGAGTCATATTTAGAGTAAAACAGGTTATTAAGTACTCAAAAATATATTGGAAATCTATAATACAAACTACATGATTCTAAGTTAAACTAGGTCAAAGTCAACTCTTGGTCAACATTGGTCAACAGTCTAGGTCAAACTAGGTCAACTGCTTAGGGTTTGGTCAAATTCTAGTCAAACTAGGCAAATGTTGACTAACAGTTAAC
>JANAVB010018167.1:0-40000 GCA_029216955.1 Iris pallida | reverse complement strand
CTTTCTAGAAATTTTGTCAAAACCCATAAATTCAATTCTGTTGTTTTTTTTCTAAATTATTAAAAATTGCGTGTTTGTCAAATTAATGTTTTATCCAATTATTATTAATAGAAAATTATTAATTTTAAAATAAATAAAACATGGATTTTTATTTGTCATCCAGATCTGAAACCGAATTTAAAACTAAAAATTCTTAGTTTTTAATTACAAATATTTTTATCGAATTTTAAAAAAAAACAAATTTGGCCAAAAGTTTTTAAAATCCATTTTTTTAGCTTTAGGTCCAAAGCCATTTTTTTCTCATTAAAAACCAAGCCTATTTGTTAAAACCCAATGAAGCCTTTATGGTTTAACCCATTAGTTTTGAGCCCATAGGCCATACTCATACTTTAACTGTCCATTCATTCTGTGAATGAATGAATGAATTTTTATTCATTAGTGTTTGTACAGACTTTTATTATTTTGGTATGAATGAATTTCAATTTCATTCTCCAAGCTAACTGTCCGACCCCTTCGTTTCTTTTCCGAACGGATGTGGCCGTTCCCTTCCTCTTCCGTAACCGACATGGCCGACCCACCCCTCTATTCTCCATCCTATATAAACCCCTTCACCATTACCATCCCCATCACCATTTCTCTCCATCACAAACCCTAAACCCCCAAATTCTTTTCGGCGAACTCCGCCTGAACCATACCCTCTCGGCCGACGCGAGTCCGGCGCACCCCTCGCCGTCGGTCCCCGCGAGTCCCCGCACCCTCCAGTGCCGGACCCCGCTCCCCGGCACGTTTTTCCGTGCCCGACCCTCTGTGCCGCGACCCGCCGGTGTCCGACCACAGCACCCCGCGCGCGCCCGGCCTCCCGCACCCCTGCTCGGCTCCGCCCGCGGGTCTCCGAGCCGATCCCGACCAGAACCACCCTCTGCGTGGTTTTCCAGTACTGTTCCCTTCGGGCAAAGATTCTCGAGCTCCGCGACGCTTCTCCGAGTTTCTGATTTCTCTTCTGGACTTTTCTCTGGTGTTGTTCCGTGGAACCCGCTGTGGTCTTTTCCAAGTTTGGGTGCCATAAACGCAGCCGAACTCCGACGAGGCGTGTTTCGAGTTCGAGGCAACCCTTCGAATTCCGTCAACTTGGGTAATCTCTGTTAATCTCAGTAGTTCGTCCCTCGTAGACGTCAATGATGAGTTTTGGTCCACGAATTTTCTTCGGAAAATTTGGTTTTTTCTGCTACGTTTCTGGTTTCAGAAATTTCAGATCGTTGTTCTGTGATTTTGGGTTCTGTGGATGGTTTGATAATTTTTTGGATTTTTTCGAGAACTCTTCGGAAAGAGTTCTGATGTTATATCAAAATTTTCGAGTTTATTTGGGTTTCTGAAATTTTCGGAAACGTATTGCTGATTCGGGTTTAATATTATTTGGAAAATATTTAGTTTCCCTGGTTTGGGATTATTTGCAGGAAATCGTGGCGCACTTTCCCAGTTTTTGGGTTATCCGGACGTTGAGGCATTAGCTATTTTTTGAAGAATGGACCAATATCTGAGACTCCTAAAATAAATTCAATTTAGTTTAAAATTATTAATTTATTATTAAGTTTAATTATAGGATTTTTTTGAGACTAATACTGTCTTTTCTTATTTAAATTCATGTATTTGGTTTGTAAGGGCATAAGCCTATTCTGGTTGTGAGATTGTAATAGCTTAGGTTTTTATTTTATTTTTCTTTTTTTGGATGATTTTGATCGTGGGATCGTAGAAATAAAAATGATAATTATTTATTATTTTTTAAAAAGATTATAATAATAATGTTTTGTCACTTAGCAATTAAGTTGTAAATTTAAAATAGAAATTCATGTATTTCTCATTAAAAAGGGAAAATCTTAGTTTTATATTTATAATTATAAAATACCAAGTTTTTCCAAATAAACCGATAAGTACAATTTTTCTCGAAATTAAATGTAAATTGATGTTTTTTAATTTCAACGCATTAATAAATAAGCGTTTTGCTTGTTAGCTAAATCAAGACTAAAAATTGACTAGGACGCAACTAGAGATTACAACTAGTATAGCATCTTGGCAACTTTAGTTTTCTGAGACAAGTTTCCTAATGTAGGATCTCAAGGAAGAATCTGAATTTCCAATCCGACGTATCGACCCATCCAGTCAAATTATTTTGAGGCAAGTACAATTTTGTGGTAGATTACAATTAGTTAATTGTTTTAATGCAATTTTAAATCACGATACAACACGAAACTCTTTTGAGAGCATTGACTGTAACTACTGTAACTATTGGGGATTGGGAGAGTAGTGTAGTGGATATGACCACATCCAATTAGCATAACTGATTGTATTAGCTTACCCCTCAAATACACGGAGATAACCCATACCATCACTAGAATATTAGTGTAACAAACCCAATCCGGTCATATTCATTACCTATTCATATCTCACTATTTTAACTGTTGAAAAATTATTTATTTCAAATTGTTTAAAAGTGCATAATTCTATTATTAATTTCAATTGTTAAAATATTATGAATTTGTACTTTGCTCCCTCATGACTGGAGACTATATTTTTAGGTCCTGTTGAGGATGCAGAGCTACTGATTAGTAGCTACTATGATCCTGAGCTATACCCTGCTGTGCTTCCTGAGGATGGCTTACTTGATGAGGATGTTGCTTTTCTTTAGATGTTATTCAGTTTGATAGTCTTGTTTAAAAACAATGTTAATTCAGTTGGTGGTTTATGTTTGTACTTTGTACTGGACAAGTTTTAAGTTTTAATTTATCGAATAATAAAAGTTATGGCAAATTAGATTGAGTGTTGATTACCTGCTTATGGAGATACAGCTTACTGCCGCCGCCTCAACAGCGGTGCAGGCTGGGCATGATCCAATTCGACCCAAGTAATTGGGACCAGGTCGTGACATACGCTAAGACCTAGGTACCATTAGGATAGACCTCCATGGGCCACCACTAAAAACATGTTACGACCCGCTCCCGAGTAATCGAACATGAGTCGAACACGCCCAGCCTTCGTCGTTAGACACGACGAAGTAAGCTGTACCAAACTAGGAAAATCTAACCAGATAATCATAAATGTATATAATCATAACATCTGAAAACGTATCCCAGAATGATCACCATAATCCACAATTCTATGTATATAAATGTACGAGTCATCAAGAATGAAATGTACTATGAATTCTAAAACAATATCTAAGAGTAAGACTAAACAGTCTAAACCTGAAACCTCAAGCTAAGTCATGACCCATCCTGCTCAGCTTCCCGGGCTCTGGCCCCTATGGTATAATGATATCCTGCAAGTATACCTGCAACATATCCAGTCAGGAGCGGAGCAAAGTACAGTTCTAGGTAATAAAACATAAACATGATATGAATTGAGTACAGGGGTACATGAAAATGATATACAGAAATGAACAGGAAAGTACAGGAAAGTAGTACAAAAAATAAGTACAGGAACTATAGTACAGGAAAAGTACAGGAAACTGTAAAGTACATGAAACTATAATGTACAGGAATGAAACCATAATCCTGAAGTACCAGACATGATAAGTGTACAATATTTAAAATACATCTAGTCCATGTGACCCGCTGGGGTGAGTACAAGAGCATGCACATGATTACATGAATATGGTACGACTTAGGACCACGTGCACGATACGAGGCCTAAGCTAGGCACATGAGTATAGTAACCGGGATTGGTCACATGTCTAGTGTATTTTCCCACCCGACACTAATAAGTACAAGAACAAGAGTACAGGAGTACATGATATCGTGCCATAACGTGTTACAAGAAAGAATACAAGAATGAAAATGCACAAAACCGTAAAAAAGTACTTACCTTGCTCCGGGTGATGGGAAGGCAAAAGATCTGTAGGTTCACCTGTTTAATTAAGTAAAAGTTGGTTGAGGTCTAAAACAATATTTTTCTTACTAAAAATTCTTAATCACCAACCTAGTTTAACTATATTTACACATAATATTAACAAGGTAATTGATCCTTATTATTAACAAAATTTAGCTAATTATTCAACTAGCAATTTCTATTAGCAAAACATTTAGAAATATCCAACAAGTACTATTTAACAAGGTGATCTTAAACTTAGCCTTTCAATATACTAATTTATAAGTAAAACATACAATAATATATATATTTTTTTATATAACTTACAATATATATATATATAATATATATATATATATATATATATATATATATATATATATATATATAAATATATACATATATATATATACATTGTAATTAAGAAAATAACATGCCAATGGTGTTTGTTAAAGTCTTCCACAACCTTCTTGGTCTAGCCCAATCTATAGCTACCAAAATAATTTGAAAAAATTATTTACAACTTAGACGATAGCTTTGACAAAGTTAAACTTGGCTCAACAACTTACTGTTGCTTCAATTCAAGAGCAAAAGACCATCCCTTCCCAAAACACATAATCCGAGTTCATTGAAAAATGCAGAATTCTTCAAAGCTGAAATCAACCACACCTACAACTGAACCACAGCTGCTCTATTCAGCTAACCACCACTATAATACATAAAGCAACAGAAAATTTGAGATAACAGGAACCAAACACCAATCTAGCTACAAAGAAAACCCATCTATAGGAATTTGAATATGTTGTCAACTGCTATTCCACAAAAGCCTGTATTTCCAAACAAAAATTCAATCTTAATCCAAGGTTCCTATTTACTCATCCATAGGTTCAATAATCTATATGCAGTCAACCCGACCTCATCTTGCATTGCTAAAGAACACAGCCCAACAACTGCCCTTACTCGAACCTATCAGCACGCCACCCAGGTTTAGATAATACACAACCAAGCTTCTGTCAAACCTGTTGTTTAAAGAGATTTGAAACAAACGCCCACTACTCCATACTCAATAAACACTTCCAACCCAAAACCAAAATGCCAGTAAGAATATACATACAAGCTAAGGATAAAATCAAATAGATTTGATACAATTAATTAACAAAAATAGAAATTATACAAACCATTGATAAAATCAAAATAAGATTATACAACCAATTTGACTAAAAATTCAATAGAAAAAATATACTGTACTGGATAACTCCATTCTAGCCTAGTCCTCCACGCAGACACAAACTCATGGGTGGACATCAGCTCACACCAATTGTAACACACTGCACACATACAGTCTTGGACACGTGTACAATGAACACAAGTTCACGCACCCTTCCCTGCATTCCAACCACACCCCGACCAATAATTTCTGCTAGAAAATGCTTGAGCGACACTCTAGATGAAGTAGAAATAGAGTAGAACCTGTAATCGAAGATTTGTCCTGAAGTTGTACACAAGCCGGAAAATACGGACACATCTTTTTTGTGTCCAAAAATAATCCAAAAATCTGTTGAGATAATTCGTTGAACATGTTTAGTACTCAATTTGAGATTAGATTTTTTTTAAAGGAATGATATCAGAGTGACTCAAGAACCATAGATCCTAAAACTCGCTTGAATCAGAATTGAAGGAAACTGTTGATCCTCAATTCGATTGGTTGATTCCGATTAGATCTGATCGAGATCGATCGGACCAAGAATAGTCGAAATAAGGGGAACGATAAGAAAGAAACTCATCTGTCGATAATCATCGCTGCTCCGCCCCCAAGATCCCTGGGAAGGACACGTAATCGCCATCGTTGACTCCCGGCGTCGGCCGCTCCGCCTAACCGCTCGTCGAAGGAACGTCTAGGCCGCCACCTCCATGGAGAATAAGACTCGCCGATTGCCGACGTTGTTGGAAGAAACTGTCGAGGAAGAGTCGGCACTGCTAAACCTAGCCGTCGGTTGTCGCCACCATCGCTCGTCGCTATCTATCTCGCCGGACGACGGAGAGATCGCCAAGAAGCAGGACCCCGCCGTCGTCGGGTCGTCGCCGTCTTCGGGGTCGTCGCCGTCGTCGACGGGGTCGTCGGGGTCATCGCCGAGCTCAGGAAGAGGGAAGAAGAGAATGGGAAGGAATTCAGAGAAAGTAATGATTCTCTCTCTCCCGAACTTAAGTGATAAGGAAAAAAATAGAATTTAGCAAAAAAGCCCTCCGCTAAAGGCAATTTAGTAGTAGGGTCTCTGTCCTTTTTATTATTTGCACACAACAGAAAATATTTTGTTGTGAAATTAGTTAGGGGTGGGGTCCACAATTATTTGTTATAATACATTTAAAATTTGAATTCTACTCTTAATATTATTTCCCTCCAAAAATAGATCACAAATTTTATTATATAAAAAATCAAATCTTATTATTTTAAACTTAACCATCAATTAATATTAAAATGCTTTAAAAATTAGAGTTATTTTTCAAAACAGGGAGGTGGAGTTACACCAGCTATCCAAAACAAGGAGCCAAGATCAGATTGGTGGGCAATCTGTAAGACTAAAACTCGGAATACCTTCGATGTCGACGAGATAGCTTATTAGGAAGACGAACTACCTCTTATTACAAATATTATCGATGTGGACTCAACGAAAGTTCCTCATGACATGTTTCATCAATTGGAAGAGGTAGAAGTTTCAGAAGAGGAAGAGAAGTTGATAGAAGAGGAAGTTGATAGAAGAGGAAGAGGAACAAGATAAATTTTCAAAGAGGATTGAATATATTTAATTTTCAGATGTAGTATGGTTTACTTTTGTTTTTTCAGATGTAGTATGGTTTACTTTTGTTTTAGCGACATTAATAAGCGACATTTACAGATGTACTATGGTTTACTTTTGTTTTTTCAGATGTAGTATGGTTTACTTAGCGACGTTTTCAGATTTAGTATGGTATACTTTTGTTTTTTCAGATGTAGTATGGTATACTTCTGTATTTTTTCAGATATGGCTCGACGTGGATCCTTTGGTTCCGGTGCTGGTGGGAGTCGACGAGCCCGACAGTCTCCATCTACCACTTCTCCTACCGACTCCTCATTCCACCGCACTCCAGTATAAACTAGCGGTCTAGTCGCCGGCAGTGTCTTCCTACCCGGCTCTAGCAGTTCGAGGCTAGGGCCTTCTTCTTCTACGCAGCCAGTACCGTCGAGTATTCCAGAGGTCTACCCCACTACTGAGGAGCAGGCCGAGGCCCACGTCGAGGTCGAGGGCGATGGCGAGGCCCACGCCGAAGGTGAGGGCGAGGCCGATGGGCAGGCTGCGGGCAGGGCAGGGGCATGGTGCAGCTCCCATTTGAGACAGATCCTCCGTGTCGCCCGAAGGGAGATCTGAGGTTGGAGATTTGGGCCTATACTCGGACCAAGCGGTAAGTAAAATTATTGTATTTAATTTGTTTAAATTTATTATAAACTTGTTTAATAAATTTTAATTTCCATTTTACAGATATCATCCCTCCTCCGTACACCGGTCGTTGGGTACATTCTTGCGACAGAACTACGGGGGCCCTGGATCAACTGGAGGGATGTCCCGGCCGACAAGAAGGCCTTCTGGTTTGAGCACTTTTCGGTACGTAAAAGTTTATTTCCTTTTAACATTTAGTATGTTATTTTATAACTTATGTACTTCTATGATTTTTTCAGCGGACTTACTTCTTTCCTCCCCACTGCGTCGTTGCTGTCGAGGCTATTTTTTCCAGCATCGCCAGCAAGCTCATTAGGGACGCGATCCTCGACCAAAAGGATCGCGACCGCCGGGGAGAGCCTATTCAGGGTTGGATCTCTGCCGCCGACTGGGCGGTAATGAAGAGGAGATTCGAGGAGGAAGCCTACAAGGAGAAGTCCGCGAAGTGTAAAAGAGCGCGACAGGCAGGGTCGCAGTGGTGTGGTGGATCACGGTCCATCATGGATTTCTTCATCCATATGGTACGTATCTCGCCGTGTACCCATAGTTAATACTTTATAGTAATATATTTCTTTTAACTTAACTGACAAATCATATAATAATTTTGTAACAGGTTGAATCGGGAGAAGACCCGAATATGGTGACCTTGTTCCTCGCCACGCACACGAAGGGGGAGCGGTTCGTAGACGACAAGGCCCGAGACACCTACGTAAGTTTTACTTAATGCTAGTTCATTAATATTAATTTTTAGTTACATAGAAAATTTATATAGATGTTATTTCTAGGCCGAGTTGTAGAAGTTTTACTTAATGCTAGTTCATTAATATTAATTTTTAGCGACCACTTGAGAATTCATATAGATGTTATTTCTAGGCCAAGTTTTTTAGGCTTAGGGAGGACGGGCCGACACGGTCAGAGGGAGCTGGTGCTAGCACTTCCCAACAGCACCTGGCCATCGCAGCTCTGTCAGATAACGAGCTGTGGATGAGGGCCGTTGGTGGCATGCATAGGGGTACGTAATATGGTACAGGCTCCTATGGCCTTCATTGCGTCACAGGCTTCTATGACCGCCACTAGTGTGTCCGGCCCCGTACAGACTAAAGAGTCGCTCCGCCACCATAGAGTGTCGATGCGCAGATCGTAGCTCTGTGTGACGAGATGCTGCAGATGATGGGGGGTGCAAAAAGATGATTCTGTGCTCATCTCACGCTTCGAGAGGCTTGAGGAGACTACTGAGGTGCTGCGACAGATGACCCGCACTACGCAGGAGGCTACGCAGCATTTAGTCGGTTAGATGTCGCAGTTCTAGGAGATGGCTACGGAGCGACCGTCTGCTGGTACGCTGGGAGCATCGTCTACATCCGACGGTGCACGGGAGGACATGCTCGTCCACATGTTGTCATCGGAGAAGTATCAGACGATCCTGTCGTTGCGATGACAGTTCATCTGGTGGCGCTCCTCCTCCTGCTCCGGCTCCAGCATCGGGTCCAGCTCTAGGAGATCAGCAGTTTCTTTTTTGCATTTTCGACTGTATTATATTTTCTACTTTGTACGTATTTAGGGATATTTACTTTGTTCGTTGAGGATATTGACTTTGTACGTATTTACGGATATTGACTTTGTTCGTTGAGGATATTATATATTGACATTGTTCATTGCGGATTATATTTTTTTATATTTTTTGTATATTCTGGAATGTATTGTGCGTGTCGGTGTTGAGTGTTCCACCGAGGGGGTCGGCTAACCCAGGGATTGGATTCTATATTTTGTATTTTGTATTCTATATTTTGGCTCAGGCTTCAGCTCCATGTAACGCCCCAGTCCCAAAATACGTAGGACTAGGAACGTAGATATGCCAGCTGTATTCATACGAAGTATACTCCAATATATGGAAGCCTCGTATAAATACATAAGCTGTAAAATGTAGTAAAACCACAACTAATCTCATCCACACAGAATAAATGAATAAAAGATCATATAATGAGAATAAATTTGTCTTGATACAATATGTTGGACGGAGACAAATCCACTACCAACAAAATAAGGAAATAAAATACAAGAAGAATGAAATGAGCGACGAGTGAAGCGAAGACGATCCAAATGCAATCATCCTCGAAGAAATAGCGAAGAACACGGCTAGAGCTAAAGCACCTGCGAAAGACAATATCGCACACCTGGCAAGACAACCAGGTCCTCAGAGGGACGTAACAAGACACATAATAGCATGCCATATAAACTGAATAAATATTGCTCAATAAATAAGTCAATCGAATTTATAACATGGTCCAATACGCACCTACTGAACGAGCGTACCATCCCCCTAACCAAACAAGGACAGGAGATGGTAACTAATTCACGGCGACGTATCTTTCCATGCTAAGAATCTGATATGGTATCCGGACCCCAACAAGGTTCAATACCTTCTCATCGAAGTAGTAAGTCACACCTACAACCAAACAAGGACAAGATGTGACGAACTAATTCGCGACAAGTTATTGTTCCAAGCCACGGTCAGATACAAGTACCCAAACCAAAGGTACTCGTACCTAACGGATAAGGCGCCTAACCAACCCTAGGTGAATGCAGTTTTAAGAACATTTCATGGTCGCATGACTACCGGGTCAAGTCAAGAAAATACCAATGCAGTACCTCAGTAGCGAGTCACAACACCATATATTTCCTCAGTATCGAGCGAGTCTATAGCATATAGTCTACCTATCGTTCCTCAGTAGCGAGCGAGTCTACGATAGATAGGGTGGTAGTCAACTTCCAATCATGTTCTTCCCGCCCAATGCTAACTCTATAACCGCTAAGTCAAACTAGCATGCAACCTCTATTAGCGGTTAATCCTATCGTACGGCTTGTACGTACTGGTGGCCAGCCAATCACGCACTTTCGTGTTCTACATGCGACACACAACTCCGTGTTTACAACATGTCAAGGCCAATGAATGCGACACACAAGGTGGTCCCTTAAATCTAGGTTTAATTTGTAAGAAAAATAATACACAGCAGAAAATATAAATGAACAGTTATGCCATGTATCACAGTTTATTTTGCATAAAGAAAATAAGTAATGCATGAAATATGAGCTAAAATAATTAAACAGCTAATGGCAAGGTGTCTTGTCTGGTAGAGCGTCTGGTGTGCTGCGATAACCAATATGGTACGAACTGCAACTTCGGTGCAACAACTATGCAAGTGGACCTCTGTTGATGGCACGGACAGTCCCCTTGGGTTCGGAATGGTCAACTTAGTTAGGTCGATATGGGGTAGAACAGAAGTGGCAGGAGGATAGGAATAATGGGCTTAGACATGGAAAGGAAAAAGTCAAAGGAGAGATGATAACTAATTTAGATACAAATTTTTGAAATACATATAATTTGAAAACTAGATTTTATTAGTAAAAATAATATTTATAGAAAAGACTTAAAGTCAAAAATCATTTTTGGCTAAAACGCTAAGTTTGTAAAAATAAATTTATCGATGGAAAATATCTCTTATTAATTAGAAAAAATATTTCTATAAAAATCAAAGTAAATTAATTTGAGGCTAAAATCTTTACTTTTTCTCAAAATAAAATATTTAGGTAAAGCCCCCTTTTTTGGAAATAACTAGATACACTATAGAGATACACAAACTATATTTAAAATAATATTAACAAATTTATTACTGCTCAACACATATATTTAATAAATACTATTAACATTCATTATAAATATTACTAATGATATAATAATAATAATAATAATATAATAATATAATAATAATGATTTTGATAATAATGATAATAATAATAATGAATCGTAATGGTAACAATCAAATGGAAAAAGAAAAAAAAATATCTACTCAAAGAAGAACCCTCGAAGCAGTGTTCCCAAAACTGTGAGTGTGAGAGGAACAGAGCGAGAGGGAGAGAGAGCGGGAATCGGTCGGAAGAGAGAGAGAAAGAGGGGTCGAGAGGGAGAGGGACGCAACGGTAGGCGAACAGTCGGAGTTCGGGCTGATAGGTGGGGTCAGGCCGGAGGGTTTAATCGGAGTGCGCGACGGATGAGGAGAGAGAGGCGGAGGAAGAAGGGCGGCGGTCCCCGGCTACGGCGCGGCGAGGGTGGCGTTCGCGCGTGGTGCGCCGCTCGTGGAGGAGCGGAGAGGGAACGGGAACGGCGGCGAGAAAGGGGCTCCGACGGTTCAGCGGTGGGAAGGACGGCGAACGCGGGGGACGACGGCTGGAACGCACGAGCGGCGCCAAGGCGGGGCACTGCGGCAAGGGTCGGCGGATGGCGGCGCTTCCCCGGAGTTCCAGATCCAGGCGCCTGGCTCGGCGCACGAGGACGGCCGGGTGAGGCTGCGCTCGCGATGGCGGTGATCTTGGCGGTGGTGGTGAGTAAAATTAGGGTTTTCCAGTTTTGTTTCCGTTCTGGTTTTCTTTGTTGTGGCGGTGGTGGTGTTCGGATGGTGACCACGGTGGTTGCCGTGGTGTACGGTCGTCGGGGACGGGTTGGTGGTTGTGTCGGGGTTCGACGGGGGTGTCGTCGTTTAATGGTGGTGGCGAAGGTAGTAGAGGTTGGTCCTGGCGGTGGTCGAGGGCTGTGGTGAAGTTTGGTGGTGGTGATGAAGGTGGCCGGGTGTGGTCGTAGTGATTCTGGTGATGGTGTACTGTGGTGTGTGGTTCTGGTGTAGGTGGGTGGCTCCGGCGGGGAGTGTCGGGTCTGTGGTGGTCGTTGCGGCGGGTAGGCGGAGGTGGTTTTGGTCAAGTCTGGCGGGTGTCGGGAGGAACGGCGGAGTGCTGTGGTAGGAGCGGGGACTAGGCTAGGCTAGGCTAGGATTAGGGATTTGATGATATCGGGGTGTGTCCGACACGAGGAAGAAGATAATGTAAATGTAATATGGAATAAGAATGGATGGACACAGACACGAGCACGGACACGAGGCACTGCACTTGTGGATGGTGGAAATTTGTGAAGAAATAATGGATGATGGAAATTGGAGGAGTACCTGCCTATATTTATAGGATGTGGGAATTCCCAATAAGATAGAGATTAGGATTGATTCAAACCCAATTTAGATAATTCAATTACTAAATTTAAATCAATGAATCAAATCTAAATTTAAACCAAATCCAATTCAAATCAAATTTAAATACTTTAGTTTAGAATCAAATTAATTTAAAATATAGATAGTTTACTATTTAGATGTATCCATGGAATCAAATCAAATTTAAATTGTCACAAATATTTCAAAAATATGTTTTCAAAAAATGCTATGATAATTAATTTCAAAATAATAAATCTTTTTGAATAATAAATCTTTTTTTTGAACAATAAAACATTAATATTAAATAATTTCAAAAATACATTATTATGTAAAATAAATAAATATTTATGAAATAAATATTTTTGCACAAAGAATTTTATTATTAATAACTGCTAAGAACAATAGACTTTTTATGGCAAGAATAATAATATTTTGAAAGTGTAAGAAAATAAAATAAATAATTATTTTTCTAAAACATGTACGCTCGCACATATTCGTACTCGTCGAGCAAATGAAAATTTTACATACGACATACAATACGACTACGTGACATACAGTACAAAAATTTTAAATCGGTATCAATTTAATATATAAAAATAGTAGAAAATTTAGGGGTTTACACCCTACCCAACTTAAAAGAATTTCGTCCTCGAAATTAAGAATTAGTAGGTGGGTGAGAGGACGCAAGGGAGTTTCGATGGGAAACAATCGATAACAAATCATGACGTAAAAATTACGATCTAGATCATAGAAAAATTAATACGGTATGGTCACGGGTAATGAATGAGGGTCACGATTTAGAGAACGAAATAGATTCGCCTTAATTTAAGCAATTAGAGGGTCATGACAGTAATTATAGGGCCGAGAAAAGGACGAGTAGTTTAGGAGGAAGAAATAGCAATATCGAGTGATAATGGTCATAGGAGATAGGATAGCTAGAGGAAGTGCTAGTATAACGTCTTCGTCCTTCTAAAATAGGTGAAGGCGAAAGCAAGATAGAGTTTGAAGGAGGCGTTATCGAATAAGAATACGTGATTCAAAGACGATTGAATAATTTCAAAGGAATTGTCAAGGCAGTCGTGGATGGGACTCTAGAGGGCAAGCTTAACAATGTCCCCATCCATGTAGAATAATAGGCAAAAGCGAACCAAAGTGCACTTGGTTGATCAGACCATTATGCACCGGTTCTGATTAGACAACATGTTAGTGGGATATCTTCCAATAACATATGTCGTGAACAAGCTCGATAAAAGATAAGCTTGCAAAAACTAGGCTACATTAGCATTATTTAGTCAAATGGTAAATACATAGGCACGAGAGATTAAGAATTAAGAAAGCGGAAGGATTCTAAGTCATATCTTGTGTTGGTCTCTATATAGTCGTCCTATAGTCTTCTTGTCTAAGTCCTTGGTTGGCTAGACGGGTTAGGTCCTCTAGATTCTAGGATCTAATAAGCTTGCTAATATAGGTCACTAGGTCAAAGGGGTTGCTAAGTCATAAGGTATTCTATCCAACTTAAAAGATTTAAACTAATGGTGTTTTGGGACAACTAGCTAGTAGGGTCAATCTCCAGCAAGCACGAAGGGAAGATAAGAATAGGGATGGAAGGAAGCAAGCAAGATGCAATTGATGAGTCAAACGGTAGATAAAATCAAGGAAAGAGGTCAAGTATGTGGATGAGATCCTAGACTTCTAATCCTATTCGCAGGCTTGCTTGGTACGGTAAAGTAACCAAACAATTTATCTTGACCTGCATGGGCCACCACAAATACATGTAACGCCCCAGTCCCAAAATACGTAGGACTAGGAACGTAGACATGCCAGCTGTATTCATACAAAGTATACTCCAATATATGGAAGCCTCGTATAAATACATAAGCTGTAAAATGCAGTAAAACCACAACTAATCTCATCCACACAGAATAAATGAATAAAAGATCATATAATGAGAATAAATTTGTCTTGATACAATATGTTGGGCGGAGACAAATCCACTACCAACAAAATAAGGAATAAAATACAAGAAGAATGAAATGAGCGACGACGAAGCGAAGACGATCCAAATGCAATTATCCTCGAAGAAATAGCGAAGAACACGGCTAGAGCTAAAGCACCTGCGAAAGACAATATCGCACACCTGGCAAGACAACCAGGTCCTCAGAGGGACGTAACAAGACACATAATAGCATGCCATATAAACTGAATAAATATTGCTCAATAAATAAGTCAATCGAATTTATAACATGGTCCAATACGCACCTACTGAACGAACGTACCATCTCTCCAACCAAATAAGGAAGGAGATGGTAAACTAATTCACGGCGACGTATCTTTCCATGCTAAGAATCCGATATGGTATCCAGACCCCAACAAGGTTCAATACCTTTCATCGAAGTAGTAAGTCACACCTACAACCAAACAAGGACAAGATGTGACGAACTAATTCGCGACAAGTTATTGTTCCAAGCTACGGTCAGATACAAGTACCCAAACCAAAGGTACTCGTACCTAACGGATAAGGGTGCCAAACCAACCCTAGGTGAATGCAGTTTTAAGAACAGTTCATGGTCGCATGACTACCGGGTCAAGTCAAGAAAATACCAATGCAGCACCTCAGTAGCGAGTCACAACACCATATACTATTCCTCAGTATCGAGCGAGTCTATAGCATATAGTCTACCTATCGTTCCTCAGTAGCGAGCGAGTCTACGATAGATAGGGTGGTAGTCAACTTCCAATCATATTCTTCCCGCCCAATGCTAACTCTATAACCACTAAGTCAAACTAGCATGCAACCTCTATTAGCGGTTAATCCTATCGTACGGCTTGTACGTACTGGTGGCCAGCCAATCACGCACTTCTGTGTTCTACATGCGACACACAACTCCATGTTTACAACGTGTCAAGGCCAATGAATGCGACACACAAGGTGGTCCCTTAAATCTAGGTTTAATTTGTAAAAAAATAATATACAGCAGAAAATATAAATAAACAGTTATGCCATGTATCACAGTTTATTTTGCATAAAGAAAATAAGTAATGCATGAAATATGAGCTAAAATAATTAAACAGCTAATGGCAAGGTGTCTTGCCTGGTAGAGCACCTGGTGTGCTGCGATAACCAATATGGCACGAACTGCAACTTCGGTGCAACAACTATGCAAGTGGACCTCTGTTGATGGCACGGACAGTCCCCTTGGGTTCGGAATGGTCAACTTAGTTAGGGTCGATATGGGGTAGAACAGAAGTGGCAGGAGGATAGGAATAATGGGCTTAGACATGGAAAGGGAAAAGTCAAAGGAGAGATAATAACTAATTTAGATACAAATTTTTGAAATACATATAATATTTGAAAACTAGATTTTATTAGTAAAAATAATATTTATAGAAAAGACTTAAAGTCAAAAATCATTTTTGGCTAAAATGCTAAGTTTGTAAAAATAACTTTATCGATGGAAAATATATCTTATTAATTAGAAAAAAATATTTCTATAAAAATCAAAGTAAATTAATTTGAGGCTAAAATCTTTACTTTTTCTCAAAATAAAATATTTGGGTAAAGCCCCCTTTTTTGGAAATAACTAGATACACTATAGAGATACACAAACTATATTTAAAATAATATTAACAAAATTTATTACTGCTCAACACATATATTTAATAAATACTATTAACATTCATTATAAATATTACTAATGAAATAATAATAATAATAATAATAATAATGATTTTGATAATAATAATGATAATAATAATAATGAATCGTAATGGTAACAATCAAATGGAAAAAAAAAAAATATCTACTCAAAGAAGAACCCTCGAAGCAGTGTTCCCAAAACCGTGAGTGTGAGAGGAACAGAGCGAGAGGGAGAGAGAGCGGGAATCGGTCGGAAGAGAGAGAGAGAGGGGTCGAGAGGGAAAGGGACGCAACGGTAGGCGAACGGTCGGAGTTCCGGCTGATAGGGGGGGTCAGGCCAGAGGGTTTGATCGGAGTGCGCAACGGATGAGGAAGAGGAGAGAGGCGAGGAGAAGAAGGGCGGGGTCCCAGGCTACGGTGCGGCGAGGGTGGTGTTCGCGCGGTGGCGCACCGCTCGTGGAGGAGCGGAGAGGGAATGGGGAACGGCGGCGAGAAAGGGGCTCCGGCGGTTCAGCGGTGGGAAGGACGACGAACGCGGGGGAGGACGACGGCTGGAACGCGCGAGCGACGCCAAGGCGGGGCGCTGCGGCAAGGGTCGGAGGATGGCGGCGCTTCTCCGGAGTTCCAGATCCAGGCGCCTGGCTCGGCGCACGAGGACGGCCGGGTGAGGCTGCGCTCGCGGTGGCGGTGATCTTGGCGGTGGTGGTGAGTAAAATTAGGGTTTTCCAGTTTTGTTTCCGTTCTGGTTTTCTTCTGTTGTGGCGGTGGTGGTGTTCGGATGGTGACCACGGTGGTTGCCATGGTGTACGGTCGTCGGGGACGGGTTGGTGGTTGTGTGGGGTTCGACGGGGGTGTCGTCGTTTAATGGTGGTGGCGAAGGCAGTAGAGGTTGGTCCTGGCGGTGGTCGAGGGCTGTGGTGAAGTTTGGTGGTGGTGATGAAGGTGGCCGGGTGTGGTCGTGGTGATTCTGGTGACGGTGTACTGTGGTGTGTGGTTCTGGTGTAGGTGGGTGGCTCCGCGAGGAGTGTTGGGTCTGTGGTGGTCGTTGCGGCGGGTCGGCGGAGGTGGTTTTGGTCAAGTCTGGCGGATGTCGGGAGGAACGGCGGAGTGCTGTGGTAGGAGCGGGGACTAGGCTAGGCTAGGCTAGGATTAGGGATTTGATGATGTCGGGGTGTGTCCGACACGAGAAGAAGATAATGTAAATGTAATATGGAATAAGAATGGATGGACACAGACACGAGCACGGACACGAGGCACTGCACTTGTGGATGGTGGAAATTTGTGGAGAAATAATGGATGATGGAAATTGGAGGAGTACCTGCCTATATTTATAGGATGTGGGAATTCCCAATAAGATAGAGATTAGGATTGATTCAAACCCAATTTAGATAATTCAATTACTAAATTTAAATCAATAAATCAAATCTAAATTTAAACCAAATCCAATTCAAATCAAATTTAAATACTTTAGTTTAGAATCAAATTAATTTAAAATATAGATAGTTTACTATTTAGATGTATCCATGGAATCAAATCAAATTTAAATTGTACAAATATTTCAAAAATATGTTTTCAAAAAAATGCTATGATAATTAATTTCGAAAATAATAAATCTTTTTGAATAATAAATCTTTTTTTTGAACAATAAAACATTAATATTAAATAATTTCGAAAATACATTATTATGTAAAATAAATAAATATTTATGAAATAAATATTTTTGCACAAAGAATTTTATTAATAACTGCTAAGAACAATAGACTTTTTATGGCAAGAATAATAATATTTTGAAAGTGTAAGAAAATAAAATAAATAAAATAATTGTTTTTCTAAAACTTATACGCTCGCACATATTCGTACTCGTCGAGCAAACGAAAAATTTCGCATACGACGTACAATACGACTACGTGACATACAGTACAAAAATTTTAAATCGGTATCAAATTTAATATATAAAAATAGTAGAAAATTTAGGGGTTTTACACTCCATTTGTATTATGGAACCTATTTTTTTATATTTCTTTTAACTTAGCGACGTTTTTAGCGACATTTTAGAACGTCGCTAAATTTTTGCGACGTTAATAAATGTCGGTAAAAGCGTCGCTAAAATGCTGACGTGGCAACATGTGGCACCAAATCTGATGTCAGCACGTTGTCGCCAAAACGTCGCAAAAGTGTCGCTAAACGACGACCACACAATAACGTCGCCATTTGCGTCGCTAATTAGCGTCAACGTTAAAACGTCGCAAATAACGTCGCTAATTATCGACGTTAATAACGTCGCTAAATAATGTCACCATAGCGACATTTTACGACGTTTTCTCGTTTAACGACACATTTTTCCGTCGTTTCCAAAACGTCGCTAATTTCACTTAGCGACGTTTTCACCGAGTTTAGCGACGTTTTGGAACGTCGCTAATCTGACAAATTTTTGTAGTGCAGTGGCTCCAATCTTCAGAGGAGTCGGGTCCTCAAGGACTTGGATGATCTTCAGTGGCTGCTCCAGGTTCTCGATCTGCTTCTTGATGCAAGGTATGCGCTCGTTGTCGGGGAAATCCAAAGGTCTGAGAGTCTGGAAATCAGAAGTCCTTCTTGGTTCAGAGAGTCTATCCACAAGTCTGACTTTGAAAAAAATTACGGCTTGCTCCCTTTGGCATCGATGAACTCTTGAAACATCTCCATCAACTGTGTACTACCTATGGGGATAGTAGGGCGATAGAAGGTAGTGGAAGCTCGAAACCCTCAAGTGTAGGTTGATCAACAGTTTCGGTGTTGCGTGCTTGAACTATCTGAAAAACAGAAAACTGTTAAAATGTCCTAAACCTAAAACAACAAGTGTTTATAGAATATTAATATACCCGATGTACCCAATTTCTTATGTTGTGATCAAATTTCCTAGTTTAATCAAGTCCTCCAACAGTACACTAATACCTAGGTACTATTAGGACAAACCTGCATGGGCCACTACTAAAAATATGTCACAACCCGCTCTTGAATAATCGGACACGAGTCGGACACGCTCAGCCTACGTCGTTAGACACGAGGAAGTAAACTGTACCAAGATAGAAAAATCTAACCAGATAAACATGAATGTGCACAATCACAGCATCTATAAAACGTTCCCAGAATGATCACCATAATCCACCGATCATAATATCATAAAAGTACTAAAGACGACAAGAAGAAAAACACTATTAACTCACAACATACAATATCTAAAGGAAGAGCTAAAACAATCTAAACCTGAAACCTCAAGCTAAGTTATGTCTCTATTCTGCTCAGCTAAGATCCCGGGATCTAGCCCATAAGGTAGAACAATATCATGCAAGTACACCTGCAACATATCCAGTCAGGAGCAGAGCAAAGTACAGTTCTAGGTAATGAACAAGAACATCATGATATAGAAATGAGTACAGGAGAACATGAAGTATAAAGTACAGAAAAAGAACATAAAAGTACATAAATAAATTATAGAAAATAAAGTACAAGAATGTAAATCATGAACCTGAAGTACAAGACATGACATGTGCACAATATTTGAAATACAACTAGCCTATGTGACCGGCTGGGGTGAGTACAGGAATATGTACAGGAGTACATGAATATCGGTACGGCTTAGGACCCGCGTGCACGATGCGAGGCCTAAGCTACTACATGAATATTAGAACCGGGGTTTGGTCACATAGCTAGTGTATTTCTCCTTCCTGACACAAGTAAGTACAACAACAGGAAAGTACAAGGGTACAAGATATCGTGTCATATCGTATCATCAAGATAAGTACAAATATGTAAATGCACAAAACCATAGAATGTACTTGCCTTGCTCCGGGTAATCAAGAATATGAAGAAGATCTGTATGTCCTCCTGATATTGGTACAAGTTGGTTAGCTTATAATTTATATTATCTAAATACTTTTATTTCTCATTATTTTAATGATTTGGTTTAGTACTAGCTAATACATAATTTTTACCTAATAAGAATGATTAATAATTGATATACTAATTTATTATTCTCACAAGCTAGCTCAATTAGTTAGTTAAAGGGTTTAAACTCATGCTCTGTATTATACAGATTCCTTTAGTATAAATAATAGTCTAATTTATCAAGTATTTCTCAAGTAAAATTAGCCGCCCACTGGACTGTCCTAGCCCAGCTCAAAATCGTCCTATACCATCGTAGGTATACCCTTTGCAAATTCTAGTCTAGCAAGTTAATACAAAAAACAAATATAATCAAATTGCAGATCCACCAAAGGATAGAGTAGTCTTGAATACATCAATTTGGTGCACCCCTCACTAGCCACAGATGCCAACATACCCAGATTGCTATATAAGAACCAACCCCAGAACCATTTGAATCCAAGCGGCCATAATAACTCATACTGTAGGACTGAACCTACATGAAATTCAAGCATTGGCTTGACTAATGCGAAGTCTAACCATATCACTCTTAACTAGCTGCAACAAATGGTGCAATGACTACTGCTACTCATCTTTGAGTTGCAACACATCAAGTCACCCGGGAACAGATCTCTCCCAACCCAGAACTCATAAGCAGAAAGAACTACTAAACTCAGAATCTAGGAGAAGAGTAGAACAAGCAATCCAAATCCCCCAAATCCATCAGATTATACACAGAAGATATATATGAAGATGTAGAATCAAATTTGATAATCCCCTTCGACCAACCAGTTCTCAAATCCTGCCATACCAGAGTGAATCAATCAGGAATTCAAAAATACTCATATCTCGTCCCAACAAAATAGACAGTAAAACAAGAAAATATTCAACCAATATTTTAGAAAATGTTTAGATTCAAGGTACAGATATTATCAATCAATTTGAATATGCAACCAAATCTGAAAAACTCCAAGCTCGGTAGAGACTTCATAGATCCCCATCCACGCCATCACCTACTGACACACACGCGGGTTGGACACGACAGCATTGGACACGAACTACCATCTGGACACGGCTACAGGTACTAGCACACGAACACAACGGCACTCGGACACACACACTGGACACGAACACATCTATAGCCCACACCACAATACTATTGTTCCTGGCCAAACCCGTACTCAACACAGAAAAATAGAGAATCAAAATCGAAAGAAAGATAGCATAAGTACCTAGAAGGGAATTTAACCGAATCGAAAGTGAATCCCCAAGTGTCAGACACGCCCCTCGCGCTTGTCTGAACTCAAGAGTTTCTCTGTAGCACTCCAATAAACACATACCAAGCACGAGAATAGAAGAATAAACTGATTCTAACGAATTTACCTATTCCAAGAACTCGCGTTTCGGCTTGAACCTCGGAACAGAACTAAGCATAGCTGGATTCTCAAGAAGGAAGAGTCAGTCCATCGATCGATGTCGATCAGTCGTCCTCTCCTAGATTGCGTTGGTAAATCGATCAAAATGAAATTAATAAAGCAATTGTAAGGGAAATTGATCAAGACTTACCACTGTGCGATCGATTGTCAGGAACAACGAGGTCTGACCGATTGCTCAATCTCAACAAGTTCTTCTACTGAAGTATTCAACCACAAGAAAAATTAGGAATTAACCAACAGAATGATCAAATCAACAACCGAACATTCGAGATTAAATCAAGAACCAAGATCAAAACTTACCATCGTCTAGATCGATCGCTGAGAGGAGACACTGACTCTGCAATAAGTGAAACTGATGAGGACGACGAGTTTCTCTTGTCGGAGGCGAGCTGCATAGAGTGCACGCCGAGATCTCGACCGTGAAGATGACGCTGCTGCTCTCAGTACCGTAGAGTGAGCCCCTTGCCATAGTCATGGTGAAATCCCAAGAATTTATGGTTAGGGTTAGACGAACGAAAATTAGAGAAGAACGAGAATATGGGAGGAGAGCTCAGAAATAAGAGCTGAGAATGAGCAGAGCTCTCTCTCTCTCTCCAGCTTAAAATAGGAAAAATAGATAAGGAAAGGGATTTTGCAATAAACCCCTAGACAAAATGTTTACTTGCAACTATTCTAAAAGTTTGTTATGAAGTTAGTTGTAATGGTTAGAAGGTTGTTAAGATCCTGGGCCACTCCAGTTAGTTAGGAAAAACTCTAGATTATTTAGCAATTAACTAACACGCCTTCTAAAATAAATGTTATAAAAAAATTTAAATGATGAATCAATAAAATGTGTTAGGAATATTCAAAATTTTATAAAAACTGGGAGGCAAGGTTACAGGTCGTAATGTGTCATGATATAAATATAAGTGTAATTTTGTGTAGTAGTCTATATATCAGAAGTTAGAGCAAATTTACTAACATTTACAAAACTTTGTTCTGAAAATATTCTTTCTTTCCGAAATATTTTGATAGCCTATGTTCTAGTAGCTGATCTACAAACTTTAGTAAAATAAGGATTAAGAGTAGTACTTGCATAATCATATAAAATACCAATAACTCTCACGGAATGTAAAAGATTATTCATCATAAATAATATATTTTGTTAACTCAGTTTTGTTATGAGCATTAGAAAAAGTAAAGTTACCTATAGAAGATCCTTGAGGACCGCTAGTTAGCTGTGTTTATCTAGCATGCAGCGTGTCCTTGCCATAACACATTTCATAGTATCTTCTTAAAGTGCTCGTGCCATTATTTTTCTTTTTTCTACATTTCTTGCACTGTGCAACTTTAGCTATTGGTTTTTGATGTTTTGGATTTAAATCGGCTCCTTCATTATCAATGACATATAATCGTTCATAATATTTTCCATATAATTATTATTTTTCTGTCATGACCCACACCCTGATGAGAGGCACGAGCACGTGGTTACGTCCAGCCTACGCTGCAGTATCGGTGGTAGAATGTTGTATATAAGGTCTGTAAATACTACTACAAAACAATATAAAGGTGCATGTATATTATATACACTCCGAATGGAGGTGACATAGCAATACAGTCTCAATCACAAAGTAAAACTAAGGTAGATAGCACGGAAAGAAAATATGATATATGAAAGCAAAAAATAAGTTTGAGATCCACACAAGTCCAGAGCTATACACAACACCACATAGTCACAAAATAGTATAAAAATCTACAGTCTGAAAAGTACTAGCTGGCTCGCAGACCAAGCAAACCTAACTAGGCTACACTACTCTAGGTGAGCAAAGTCTAGTGGCTCTACTAACAAGCCACGGTCCATGTCTACTCCATCTGACTCGACCACATAATAGGTCGGACAAACTGCCTGAGAATCATCTGTAATATATCAATGGTGTCTTGTCAGGAAAATGAGCAAGTACAAACACCAATAGCAGTTCCATATAAATTGACAAATTTTGTAAGAGACAGTGTAATGAAATACAAAATAATATCAACAGAAATATATATCAAGATGTGAGTACTGAATAGGATGACAATATGTATATATATAGGATGACTTGGGAACCATTCGGAAGCCGAGTTACAACCCTTAAACCAAACAAGGACCGGGATTGTAACCCTACTCCCGAACAGAACTTAGCCTCCTATGATAAATAAATATAAAAGGTGCCTTGAATTATTAGTGCGTTATGTGATCGGCTTGGGAAAAACATGTTCAGGCTTTCCATCTGACCAGCTACGAACAAGTAACAAGTGTGAAGTAACAAGTGTGAAGAATAAGGCCGGTCACCATGGAAAGTTATGAACAAGTAGCTATAGACAAGTGACGAGTACAAGTGTGAAGAACAAGTGGGGATTTTGATCACACAACCACTAATAACTCCCCATCCCTGAGTAGTATAAAGGATTCGGACATAACACGTCATGACACAGAATTCAAAAGCAGGTGATCAGCCCACTCCCAAGTCCATGTCTATACAAGTACAAGTAACAAGTCGAGTCTTGTACCAATATACCAAGTAATCCGGGAACAACATCTTATGACAGGATCCGACATATACTAGTCCGTGAAATATCGTGTCTGGAAATCAAGTAAGACACTACGACTGAATCGGATATAGCAGATATCAAGATAAAGAAAACTATCAGTGAATATACTCGTCTGTGGTCCTGAGCTGATAAAGTGAACAGATGCTCAGAGTAATCACAGACCTAAAATAAGATACTATATGTCAAAACATGGTTTAATAATGAAAGAAAAGCTAATCTAGTCATAATATGCAAGTCTAAATCAAAACTAGGTCAAACCAAGTCACACCAAGCTAAACTAGGTCATACTAGGTCATACTGAGCCAAACTGGGTCACACTAGGACAACCAAGGTCAAACAAGGTCACAGGAAGTCAATCCAAGCCAAACTAGGTCAATCTGGGTCAAGGGTTGACTTACAGTTGACTTTCGATCAAAAAGTCAACTCTGGTCAACTCTGGTCAACACTGAGTCACCCCTGGGTCAAACCTAGGTTAAACAAGTTAAATGTTGACTAACAGTTAATTTTCAGTCAACTGGTCAACTCTGGTTTGGTTTTGGATCGATTCTAAGTCAACTGTTGAGTTGAAGTTGACTTTCGATCAAAAAGTTAACTCTTGGTCAACGGAGGTCAAGACTAGCCTAAACTACCCTCATCTAGTCATTACCTACCAAGACAACCTATTTCTAACCCCATCTAGCAATTAGAAACCCAATACTTTTATTACCCTATACCCCCTAAATTTATCCTTAACAAGGTATTCTCGATACCTTGTCCATTACAAAGAAAATCCTGCTAATCCTCAAGATACTAGCATAGGCTCCCTAGGGTAGTTAGATACTATCCTATCTAAGGGTTACCTACCAAAAAATATAGGTTTTCTAGATATCTAGTCCATCTTAGGTCACATATTGATCATCTAACCATTACCTTACCATAGTCTACAATACCTTATCCTAAACTTCTAAAATACTAGCTAACCATAACATACCCACAATTAATACTCACTCACCCACTCACATATGGTTAACACATAGGCTCTCCTATAGGCTCACACCTAGGCTCACACACATAGGCTAATAGCTACCTATTAGACTCACCTATAGGTTCCTATATAAACTTACACACACACACAATAGCTCACACACACAAATACATATAGGGCTGTCCTATGGTGGCGAATATGGCCCTGATATGGTTGATTTTGAGTGTCAAGTGTAGGCTGAATATAGGTTGATATGTGGGGTTAATGTAGGCTAATATAGGGCTGTCCATGTGGACTGATTTGGGCTGTGAAAGAGGGTAATATGGACTGATATTGGTTGTCCATTTGGAGGCTGAATATAGGCTGGAAATGGGGACAGGTAAGGACTATTTTGGGATAGGTTTTAGGGTGTTTATGGGCTGTCATGTATGGCTGGAATAGGGTGTTTAAGGACTGCATGTATGCTGAATTGAGGGGCTGCTAAGGACTATTTTAAGGACTGGTATGGGAGCTTAAGGGTGGTACTAAAGGCTGGTTTGGGGATGCTAATGGGGCCTCCACAACTGCTGCTAACAGCCCCTCCAACAGTCCCCGGGGGGGGGGGACTGATACCATGTTGCTGCTGCTGTTAGCAGCAGTATCTTCCCCTCCCCATTCTCTCAAGCTCTCACACTCTCTAACTCTCCACTCTATCACTCTATATAAATCTCTACTCCCCACTCTCACTCTCTAATCACATTCTCTACTCTCCCTTCTCCTCTCTATATCCTCCACACACCACATACATATATACATATCCACACACACACACATATATATACACATACACTCCAAAACATCCCGAAACCAATCCGAATATCCCAATCCTCACAATTCTACCCTCTAGGGCATAGACATGTACCCCACACAAGCAATCTAACATGTGCATGCAAGCGAAAATGAGAAACGAGGCCCGAATGGCCAAATGGCCATTCTGGCGACTCCAGAATGTCCCATTCGCGATACCGCGCGATACAGACACCAAACCTATCCGAAATTGACCCAAACTCTACCCACGAGTTCTAAATAATGATTAGAACTATTCTAAGTACTAACTTGCCGATTCTAGTGTCGGTGTAAAAAGTCACCCGTGTGTTGGAACCTGAAAACCCCGAAAAAGCCTATTTTTATGATTTCTCGCGAAACGACCCCACGTATCCAAATATGGACAGGTACCTAGCCTCATCTCACCCAAACTAACCTAATTAGGTCTAAATAGGCTAGGGGCAACACCCAAACATGTCAATTTAGGGTTTTCCCCAAAATTGGCACTAAACCTAGCCCGAAAGTCCCAAATTGAGTCCAATGGGTTCCAAACCACTTCTAACGGGTTATCCTACACCTCAGACATCCTCTAATATGAAAATAACACTAATTAAAAGCAATTACAAGAGTTAAAGTTAGGGTTTACCTCTTGGGAGTTGGAATCCCAAGAAAAAGTCCCAAAATTGGTTCTTTTTGGGTCAAAGCCAAATCTAAGCTTCCAACCCCTCCATGCTAGGTTCTACCTAGATAAAAACCACAAATAAGAGAAAAATGGTTAGCACTAAGATTAGAGAGAGATCTAGAGTATGGAAGATAATTAGAAGAGATTTGACTTACTTTGGAGCTTAAAATCCAAAGGGAAAAGAAGGAGTTTTTTGTAGAATGATATAAATGAAGAGAAAGAGAGTTTTCTTGCAATAAGAAGAAGAGAGTGGGTGCTAGCTGCTGCCAGCCATATTCTAGAGGGTTGGGGGTATTTGGCAAGTTACCAAAATGCCCTCCAAGTCAAAGAAATGAGTAGTTTTGTGTTGGGGTCAAAATAGTAACTTGAAAACTCCTAATTTAAGTTCTAAATCTAATTCTATTCCCTAATCCCACAAAAATCAAATGGAATTAGTCAAATATAAATATCAGGGTTTGGTCATGACAAGTTGGTCGGGTCTAGTTGGGTCCAAAACTGATCCGGGTCGCTAGCACAAGTCGAAATGAGACAAAACTCAAACCCGATGAAATAAAACCCAAAAACTCAATATTAATAAATAAATATTCACAAAAAAATTAGAATATAGAAAATGACAAATTTGTCCTCAATTTTAAAAACTGGAGGTGACAAATCTATCCACCTTAAAAAAAATTTGTCCTCGAAATTAAAATAAAGCAATCACAAGAAACACATGCAGAAAACAATCCCACTCAATACTTCCAAAAAAAATTTTTAGCAAAATAAAAATCTTTTAAGGCACAACAACACTTGTAAATAAAAACTATTACGTGTCCGACACAGACACGAAACCAACACAAAATTTTACCTATCAAAAGCCAAATCAACAATCACCAATGCAAAATATCAAAATAAATCAAAGAGGTCCAATGACCAAAATATCCTTGGGCCAGAAATGACACTGAAAATATTATAATCACATGATTAGGCTCTAGGTCAAACAATCTCTAAGGTTTCACCAGCAAAACATCAAAATCTCAAGTCATGGCTTAAAAATTTAAAATGATTAAAATATCCAAAATCATAGCATGAATTAAATGACATAATTAAATGACTAAAATTATATAATTTAAAATTACTCTCATTTAGAAACTGGGTGCTACAAGTCTATCCACCTTAAAAGAATTTATCCTCAAAATTAAAACAAACTAAACACAGAAAAATCATGCAATTTGATAATCGTATGCGTCTGTCCAAAATCATGATACTCAGAATCTCCGTCATGCTAGTGAGCAAGGCTACGATAATCACAGAGTCCTCGACTAAGGTACATACCTCTAGAATCATGGTATTTAAAATTTTTGCATTACCGCATGCTTGGCAGCAAAAATCTTAAATTTCTACACCCGAGAAATACATCCATAATCCGACTGCATGTCCTCACGATGCCTGCTAGCATGACCCTAGAGGATTCTAAAATCTCATAATCAAGACAACCTAGCCCATACAACTTATCTCATAAGAATATCACACCACAAGAACAAAATTTTATCAAACGATCAAGGAACAGATGTAATCGAATTTCAAGACAGTTTATAAGGAGGCAAATACGAAAATGAGATCGAAAGATTGGAACCTGCTATATGCTCTACTACTGCCTGAGTGGGCTCAACTGCCATGGCGAAAGCACGCCCCTGCTGGCCTCCGCTAGCCTGCTGCACTCTGTTATGGCATGCCAGTCTGGCTGCACGGGCAGCACAGTTCTTCATCTGGTGACATGGAGCTCCACAGAATAAACAAACTCCCAGCCTCATCCTGCAAACCTCCTGGGTGTGCCCCATCTTCTTACAGAAGGCACACTTGATGGCCTGCCTCTGGCTTTGTCCCTGGTGCTGGGACACGCGCTGGTACCTGTTAAAACTGTAACTGAGGCTGCTGCTGAAACTGCCTCTGCTGGAAATGAGGGCACTTCGTCGGCCCTGTACTCGAGCTCGCTCCTAGAACGTCGCTGCCCCTCTTCGGCTTGAGGCCGAAGTCCTCCTCTGTAATATGCGCCTCCATCAGGATCTGCTCGAAGGTCGTATCACGTCGCCCAGTGGTACGAGTGCGTACTGCATGGATAAGACCCCTCCGGAACTTGTGGGCCTTGTACCCCTCATCCTGGATCAGACCCGGTACAAACCTAGTAAGGCGGAAGACCTCTGCTGCATACTCGTCCACCGATGAGTTCTCCTGCTCCAATGCGACGAACTGGGCCTCCAGAGCTGTCAAGGCCACATCTGGGTAGAACTTCTCCTTAAAGAGCTTCTTGAAGCTCTCCTAAGTCAAATCCCTCACCGACGTACGAGGATCCGTGCGAAACCAAGTCAGCGCTATATCAAAAAACTGGCTCGCTGCAGACGTCACCCAAAGCCCTCTCGGGACCTCAGCCAACTCCAGGCTCCGCTGGACATCCTCCAACTAGTCATCCGCGTACAAGATACCCTTGGTACCCTTGAACTCCCTCGATTTTATCTTCTTGAAGTCTAGGTGTGCGCTAGGCCTCCCCTGACCCTGCTGTTGAACTGTGGCACCTTGAACTGTACCCGGTACAACCCTCTCTACTGCTGCCATCGCCAGCTGGTATGAATTCTCCATGCTCTGTCGCAACACCTCTGTCTGGGGGTGGGACGCATCGGCCTGATGCTGCTGTGCCTCGGCCTGTGCTCTCTGGGTCTGCAATATCTGCTGTAGAAGGGCTATCATCTGCTGAGTATCAGTCGATAGCAGAGGCTGCGGAGGAAGAGTATCAGGAATGACTATAGATGGTCTCACTGCTGGAGGTGGAAGACCTCCTGGAACCGTCACTGCTGCTCCCGCCTGAAGGGCAGGAACTGAGACTGCTGCTCTCTCGACTGCTACTCCCGTAGCCGGAGGTGGAGGTCCTACTGGATCGGATCTCTCTGGATCTGTACTAGGCCTTGCTGCCTAAGAATGAGTTACTGTCATCCTGAAGACGAATTGAACCCAAGAGATCAATATGGCACAAGATAAGATATTATCAAAGGAGGACAATTGAATTCAAATGCAAGAAAAGTTGTCATGATAATCAAAAGATCAGAATTTTCCTAAAATGTGATTGAGTAACTCCTATCATACCCTAGATCCTACGTCCTAGTCGCAGGCTCGTAATTAGCACTCTAAGTCGAGCACCATTATGAGATTGCACTAATTGCGATACTGACCTGCATGGGCCACCACAAAAATGTGTCACGACCCGCATCCTGATGAGGGGCACGAGCACGTGGTTACGTCCAACATACGCTGCTGTATCGGCGGCAGAACGCTGTATATAAGGTCTGTAAATACTACTACTAAACAATATAAAGGTGCATGTATATTATATACACTCTGAATGGAGGTGACATAGCAATACAGTCTCAATCACAAAGTAAAACTAAGGTAGATAGCATGGAAAGGAAATATGATAGATGAAAGCAGAAAATAAGTTCGAGATCCACACAAGTCCAGAGCTATACACAACACCACATAGTCATAGAAATATAGTATAAAAATCTACAGTCTTAAAAGTACTAGCTGGCTCGCAGACCAGGCAAACCTAACTAAGCTACACTACTCTGGGTGAGCAAAGTCTAGTAGCTCTACTAACAAGCCACGGTCCAGGTCTACTCCATCTGACTCGACCCCATAATAGGTCGGACAATCTGCCTGAGAATCATCTGTAATATATCAACGGTATCCTGTCAGGAAAATGAGCAAGTACAAACATCAACAGCAGTTCCATATGAATTGACAAATTCTATAAGAGACAGTGTAATAAAATACAAGACAAAATCAACAGAAAATATGTATCAAGATGTGAGTACTGAATATGATGACAATATGTATATATATAGGATGACTTGGGAAGCATTCGGAAGCCGAGTTACAACCCTTAAACCAAACAAGGACCGGAGTTGTAACCCTTCTTCCGAACAGAACTTAGCCTCCTATGATAAATAAATATAAAAGGTGCCTTGAATTATTAGTGCGTTATGTGAACGGCTTGGGAAAAACATGTTCAGGCTTTCCATCTGACCGGCTACGAACAAGTAACAAGTGTGAAGAATAAGGTCGGTCACCATGGAAAGTTATGAACAAGTAGCTATGGACAAGTGACGAGTACAAGTGTGAAGAATAAATGGGGATTTTGATCACACAACCACTAATAACTCCCCATCCCTGAGTAGTATAAAGGATCCGGACATAACACGTCATGACACAGAATTTAAAAGCAGATGATCAGCCCACTCCCAAGTCCATGTCTATACAAGTACAAGTAACAAGTCGAGTCTTGTACCAATATACCAAGTAATCCGGGAACAATATCTCATGACAGGATCCGGCATATACTAGTCCGTGAAATATCGTGTCTGGAAATCAAGTAAGACACTACGACTGAATCGGATATGGCAGATATCAAGACAATAAAAACTATCAGTGAATGTACTCGCATGTGGTCCTGAGCTGATAAAGTGAACAGACGCTCAGAGTAATCACAGACCTAAAATAAGATACTATATGTCAAAACATGGTTTAATAATGAAAGCTAATCTAGTCATGATATGCAAGTCTAAGTCAAAACTAGGTCAAACCAAGTCACACCAAGCTAAACTAGATCATAGTAGGTCATACTGAGCCAAACTGGGTCACACTAGGACAACCAAGGTCAAACAAGGTCACAAAGTCAATCCAAGCCAAACTAGGTCAATTTGGGTCAAGGGTTGACTTACAGTTGACTTTCGGTCAAAAAGTTAACTCTGGTCAACTCTAATCAACAATGAGTCTACCCTGGGTCAAATCTAGGTCAAACAAGTCAAATGTTGACTAACAGTTGATTTTCAGTCAACTGGTCAACTCTGGTTTGGTTTTGGGTCGATTCTAAGTCATGTGTTGACTTGAAGTTGACTTTCGATCAAAAAGTCAACTCTTGGTCAACGGAGGTCAAGACTAGTTTAAACTACCCTCATATAGTTATTACTTACCAAGACAACCTATTTCTAACCCCATCTAGCAATTAGAAACCCAATACCTTACATTACCCCATACCCCTATATTTACCCTTAACAAGGTATTCCCGATACCTTGCCCATTACAAAGGAAATCCCGCTAATCCTCAAGATACTAGCCTAGGCTCCCTAGTATAGTTAGATACTATCCTATCTAAGGGTTACCTACCAAGAAATATAGGTTTTCTAGATATCTAGTCCATCTTAGGTCACATATTGATCATCTAACCATTACCTTGCCATAGCCTACAATACCTTATCCTAAACTTCTAAAATACTGGCTAACCATAACATACCCATAATACTCACTCCCTCACTCATATATGGTTCACACATAGGCTCTCCTATAGGCTCACACCTAGGCTCACGCACATAGGCTAATAGCTACCTATTAGGCTCATCTATAGGTTCCTATATAAACTCACACACACACACACACACACAATAGCTCACACACACAAATACATGTAGGGCTGTCCTATGGTGGCCAATATGGCCCTGATATGGTCTGATTTTGAGTGTCAAGTGTAGGCTGAATATAGGTTGATATGTGGGGTTAATGTAGGCTAACATAGGGTTGTCCATGTGGACTGATTTGGGCTGTGAAAGGGGGTAATATGGACTGATATTGGCTGTCCATTTGGAGGCTGAATATAGGCTTGAAATGGGGACAGGTAAGGACTATTTTGGGATAGGTTTTAGGGTGTTTATGGGCTGTCATGTATGGCTGGAATAGGGTGTTTAAGGACTGCATGTATGCTGAATTGAGGGGCTGCTAAGGACTGTTTTAAGGACTGGTTTGGGACAGTTAAATGGGGTGCTTAAGGGTGGTACTAAAGGCTGGTTTGGGGCTGCTAATGGGGCCTCCACAACTGCTGCTAATAGCCCCTCCAACAGTCCCCTGGGGGGGGACTGATACCATGTTGCTGCTACTGTTAGTAGCAGTATCTCCCCATCCCCATTCTCTCAATCTCTCACTCTCTCTAACTCTCCACTCTCTATCACTCTATATAAATCTCTAGTCCCCACTCTCACTCTCTAATCACATTCTCTACTCTCCCTTCTCCTCTCTATATCCTCCACACACACACATACATATATACATATCCACACACACACACACATATATATATATATATACACATACACTCCAAAACATCCCAAAACCTATCCGAATATCCCAATCCTCACAATTCTACCCTCTAGGGCCTAGACATGTACACCACACAAGCAATCTAACACGCGCACGCAAGCGAAAACGAGAAACGAGGCCCGAATGGCCAAATGGCCATTCTAGCGACTCCGGAGTGTCCGATTCGCGATACCGCGCGATACAGACGCTAAACCTATCCGAAATCGACCCAAACTCTACCCATGAGTTCTAAATAATGATTAGAACCTATTCCAAGTGCTAACTTGCCTATTCTAGTGTCGGTGCAAAAAGTCACCCGTGTGTTGGAACCCGAAAATTCCGAAAAAGCCTATTTTTATGATTTCTCGCGAAACGATCCCACGTATCCAAATATGGACACGTACCTAGCCTCATCTCACCCAAACTAACCTAATTAGGTCTAAATAGGCTAGGGGCAATACCCAAACATGTCAATTTAGGGTTTTTCCCAAAATTGGCACTAAACCTTGCCCGAAAGTTCCAAATTGAGTCCAATGGGTTCCAAACCACTTCTAACGGGTTATCCTACACCTCGGGCATCCTCTAATATACAAATATACTAATTAGGAGCAATTACAAGAGTTAGAGTTAGGGTTTACCTCTTGGGAGTTGGAATCCCAAGAAAAAGCCCCAAAATTGGTTCTTTTTGGGTCAAAGCCAAATCTAAGCTTCCAACCCCTCCATGCTAGGTTCTACCTAGATAAAAACCACAAATAAGAGATAAAAAATGGTTAGCACCAAGATTAGAGAGATATCTAGAGTATGGAAGAGAATTAGAAGAGATTTGACTTACTTTGGAGCTTAAAATCCAAAGGAAAAAGAAGGAGTTTTTTGTAGAATGATATAAATGAAGAGAAAGAGAGTTTTCTTGCAATGAGAAGAAGAGAGGGGGTGCTAGCTGTTGCCGGCCATATTCTAGAGGGTTGGGGGCATTTGGCAAGTTACCAAAATGCCCTCCAAGTCAAAGAAATGAGTGTTTTGAGTTGGGGTCGAAATGGTAACTTGAAAACTCCTAATTTCAAGTTCTAAATCTAATTCTAATCCCTAATCCCACTAAAATCAAATGGAATTAGTCAAATATAAATATCTGGGTTTGGTCATGACAAGTTGGTCGGGTCTAGTTGGGTCCAAAACTGATCCGGGTCGCTAGCACAAGTCGAAATGAGACAAAACTCAAACCCGATGAAATAAAATCCAAAAACACAATATTAATAAATAAATATTCACAAAAAATTAGAATATTGAAAATGACAAATTTGCCCTCAAATTTGAAAACTTGAGGTGACATTTTCTATTTACAACATCAGTAGCCATACTTATAACTTCAGGGGGTGACATTTATATCGGGGTACAGAATCAGGAATACGATTATTTCCTAACCAACCAGCATAATAAGCAAAATTTTGTTCTGAATCACCTCCATAAGGGTGGTTAGAACCAATAACATCCATATTTTAAAATTAATTTTTAGAAAAAATATAAGAGAAGAAAAGAATTTTTTTTCTACCAAAAATTTTCTATATAGAAAGAGAGGAAAGAAAAATTTCGAATCAGAAAAGGAAAAGAAAAATATTATGTAATATTAAAATTACTTGAAACGCCAACTTGAAGCCTCCAAATTTTTTACAGAAGTTGAAGCCTCAAGAACACTGCACTTTGGACAGTAGAAAGTTGCAATTCAATATCCAGAAAGTTGTTACTTCAATATTCAGAAATTATTTTGCTTCTAAATTTTGAAAGAGAGGAAAAAAATTTTGGTTGTGGTTAATTTTTATTATATATGAACTATTTACAAAAAAAATTTGGTACAAAATGACACCTAATACCCTTAAAATATAGTTGTTATAATTTTTTTTATCATTTTAAAATAATGACAAAATACCCCTAAAATATCCAAAAATGGCCACAAAATGGGGGTATTTTGGTCAAAATATCCCCAACGGATCTATTGGGTTTGAATCGGGTTTTTAGGTCAGACTGAGTTGGAACCGGGTCGTTGACCCTGGCCGGGCCGGGCCGATCGAACTTTCCTGGACTGAACAGTCTGAACTGTTGGCCCAATGATTACATCGTGTTTTTGAATATGGCTAATCAATTAATTTTAACATAATGATGTCATTAATATTCATATACTCACTATCATGTTGCTACTTAAACTTAGCATTGTCCTAATTGTCCTATATTATATTCCTATGCTTGTATCATACTGCAACATATTTTGCTGGCCTAACATGTGTTTGTAGACATGCAGTAAGCATGATCAAACATGATCAAACCAGGACATAGGCAATGAAAATTAATGATGGACCAAAGACGGTATCATACAAAGAGATTTCTCCGAACCGCCTAGCGACCTATCTGGGCCTCGTATTGGGGGTTCTGCTGCCCGGTCAGCGGATAGGGGTCGAGGGGGCAGCGCCCCCCGTCGGGGGTTCGGGGTTGAAGCCCCCGAAAGGTATTCAGATTTCTAGATCTGTTTATCTTTGGACGACTGCTGTCAAAGAAAATGACGTCTTCAGGACTGCTCAAATATCAGAAGAAAGGCGTCATCAAAGGGCTCTTGGTTTTTCTACTTCTTCCAAGTCTGTAATCTTTAATTTATTGAGTCTAGGAGAATGTGTACGTTGAGTCGCACTAAGTCATCTCAACCCCTAGACATATCTCTCCAAGCTCTACCATACAAACTGACCAATTCCTGAACCAAGCCCAAACTCCACCAAAGCCCAAAGGCCATTTGAACATTCTGCCACCAAGGAGGCAGAGTTCGGGCCGAACTCTGCCCCCACACAGAGTTCGGGCCGAACTCTGTCCCCTGATTTCCAGGAACTGATTTTTAGGTTACCAATTGCTAGCTGGTACAACGGCCATATTTTTGAATTTTGAGGACAAAATTCTGGCCGAATTCTGCCTTCCAGACTAGTATATATAGGACATAATTTTAACCATTTTCATTCATCTCTTCATCATCTTTCTATCTCTCACTCTCAATATCTAAGCCTTATACTACCTAAGCCTTACTCTTCCAATCTACTAGCCACAAAACTTCCTAAGCCCCAAGGTGCTCAAGTGCGATTCAGCTAGAAGTTTTTGTGCAAGAGTTGAAAAGAAAAGTCACTTGGACAATTCCAAGTTTCGCCACCTGCGAATCTGTAAGAAGTTGACGTGCTCTTCTGTGTAAAGGCACGTGGTTGTACACTATTTCACAAATAGTGAATTTCAATCCTGAGCTAGAGTTCTCAGGCCTGGACTAGTCCTCCACGAGAAAAACCAGGTTAAAACTACTGTGTTTGCGTATGCTCTTCTGATCTTCATTTACTTCGACATTTCTCTCTAATTTATTTACTATCTTGATAGTTGTTTTGTGGAGATGATATAGAGTTAATTTTTATTTGGTGATTATCGACACAAACTCTATTCCCCCTCTAGAGTTGCCTATTTGTTCTTCATGAACCAGACCGAACCCGCCGGGCCAGGCTGACGGGTCGAAATATTGGACCCAGGCCAGACCCGCTAGGAGCATGGGCCGAACCGTGGTTCGTTGATCGGGTCCGGGCCGACTCAAACTGAAGTTGACCGGCCGGGTTCCGGGCCACCCGACCTATTACACACCATGAGGTCGGAGAGAAAGTTGGAAGAAAAAAAAAGTGAGGGAATAATACATTTTCTTTTGTTTGTTATGAAAAAAAAAGTGGAGAAGGAAATGGGTTACTTTTCCTACCTACCCCACCAAATTCAATCCCACCAAAAAATGAAATAAAAAAAATTAATACTTTTGTGATATATTAGCTAATTTATAATTATACCCCATAAGAATTCTATTATTTAAAAAAATATTTATTGAAGTTAAATAATAAATTAGTATTTTTTAATTTATGATATAATTAATAAAGACTATTATTATTTATTATTATTATTATTATTATTATTATTTTCTTCCAAACATAGCCTAAAAGTATTGTAGAAGAGAAAATATCAGTTCCCTGTTCAAAAAAAATAAAAATAAATCAGTTTCACACTTTTAACTTCTAACTTCCAACTTCAAAGTTCAAACTTCTGAGAGTTACTAAGGATCAAGGTAGACCTTAATCTCATTATGTGTTCCTTTCTGGATTAAACAAACGTCTTAAATACATCAAACGCCAACCAGTAACACCCAACCATAAATATAGATGAAAAGAAGAAATAAAAAACGAAGACGAAGAAAAAGAGGAAAAACAAGTGTGATCGCGGTTTGCCCATCGACGGCGTCCCACCTACCACCGCCAACAGATGAACAAACAGCAGCACTTAATTAAGTAACGGAGCTTTTGCCCCAACCGCACGGCTACGACTATGATTCACTAGTTCTAGAAGCTTTCGTAACTCGTGTTTGTGCACGGTTGCGTGTCACTTGGTCGGGTAGCTGTCGATGCAGTCGGCCCAGGGGTTGCACCTGTTCTCCCCGCTGCTCTCGAGCGCGGGCACGTCCTTGAGTGCGCGCCAGACCGCACTGTTGCACTTGAACCCGGACCCGAACCCGATCTGCCACACTCGGTCCCCTCGCTCGACCCTCCCTTTGGCCTCCTCGTACGCCAGCTCGTACCAGAGCGAGCTGCTGCTGGTGTTCCCGAACCTATGGAGCACGCTCCTCGAAGCCTCCATGTGCTTCTCCCCGAGCTCCAAATTCTTCTGCACCTCCTCCAGCACGGCCCTCCCTCCCGCGTGCACGCAGAAGTGCTCGAACGCGCGCTTGAAGTCCGGAATGTACGGCCTCACCTTCTTCAGCCTCAGCACCCTCCTCGCCACCAGCGTGGCCAGGAATTTAGCCTGCTCGGTCAGCGGCAGCACCAGAGGGCCCAGAGTCGTTATGTTGGTCTTGAGCGCGTCCCCCGCGACCGCCATCAGCTCCCTCGCCAGCGACACGCCCACGACCCCGTTGTCGTCCTCGCGCTGGTACACGCAGTTGTAGCAGCTGTCGTCCGCGCCCTTGTGCGTGCGCACCGTGTGCACCAGCCTGTACTTGGCTCTCTTCGCGTCGCGCCTCTTGTTCGACAGCAGCACCGCGGCTCCCCCCATGCGGAATATGCAGTTCGACAGCAGCATGGAGCGGTCGTTGCCGAAGTACCAGTTCAGCGTGATGTTCTCCGTGCTGAGCACGACGGCGTACGAGCTGGGGTTCGCCTGGAGCATGTCCTTGGCGAGGTCGATGGAGATCAGGCCGGCGCTGCAGCCCATCCCCCCCAGGTTGAAGCTCTTTATGTCCTCCCGCATCTTGTAGCGGTTGACGATCATGGAGGAGAGGGAAGGGGTGGGGTTGAACAGGCTGCAGTTGACGATGAGGATGCCGACGTCGCGGTGGGGGTCTATGCCCGTCGTCTCGAAGAGGGCCTCGAGGCACCCGAACATGACGGCCTCCGCCTCGAGGCGCGCCTCTCTCATGCACAGCCTCGGAGGGCGGGCCTGTATTGCAGGCGGAAGGTACGTCTGGTCGCCTAGCCCCGATCGCACGGCTATCTTGGTCTGGAAGTCGAGGGACTGCTGATTGAACACGCCGGTGCTGTCCGTCATCTCCAGGAACCCCTCCTTCGATATCTTGTGCTCATCTTCCGGCTTGAAGCAGGCGAAGTCGACCAGATAGACCGGCCGAGGCCGCTTGGAGTAGTACACCGTCAGGAGGATCACCGCCACGGCAGAGGCAACGACCGCAGTCGCGAGGTCGATGGAGAACTCAGCTGGCACAGTAATCATCCGTACGTCAAACCTGAGGCTGAAACCGACAACGACGGCCAGCAGAGGGAGGAGAATACAAGCTGCAGGGATGGTGGTGTACTGAAACCCGAGCTTCACATACTTGAGCTTGACGGATTTTAGGAAGTCCGGGAGTCGACGACGGATCTTGATGACAATGGACGAGTCCTCGAAAGCCATTTCAGCCGTCAACTGCTCTCGATCCATCACCGACGGCTCAGCGATCTCCATCTTTGATCGATCGATCAATTGAACTAGCTAAATTGAGTAGAGAAGAAGCTTATAAGTAATACTCAGCAGCTATGGTCGATATCTATATATATATATATAGCAGAGGATCATAACATAACATTAACATAGCATAGTATAGTATGCGAGAAGTCGGCGTGTAAGTAAATAAAAGAAAAGGAGTAACGAGATGATATCACTACAATTGCATGGAATGCTCCGCTGAAGTTGGGAGGACTGGATTTGAATTTATAAAAGCATTGTGCTGAAGAGTTCGAGTCAATGATTAGGTGGGCGGCACAAGGGAGAGTTGGATGTCTGTCTAAACGGGTGAAGCGGGCCGCCTATTAATGCTGAGTGGTTCAGAGACGCCACGGATCGCTCAACTACCGCTACTGCTGCGAGGAATGAAAATCTCCTGGTGCGAGCCGTCTGTCGATTCGCCACGCCTGCGACTTTGTGCTGCGAAACGTAAGGCCGGAGGCGTTGCGTGGAACGACGGGGACGCGTGTGACTGGTCGCCCAGGGGTATTAATTTGTGTCGCTGGCGAGGGTGGTGGTGCAGTTGGAGCTGAACACACTTAACATATGGCCAGTTGCGTTGCGGGGATGTGATATGGTGGGTGAGGGGTTAGGGGTTGAGCATCGTTTTTTGGATTTAATTTTTGAAGGTTGTATCCGTTAAGATTCTGACTGGTAACTCCATTCCGGCTATTGTTGACTGGTCGTGCTGATTCTGACTGGTCGTTCTGTTCCGGCTATTGTTGATTGGTCATTCTATTCCGGCTATTGTAACACTATGGGACGTTTGGTTCTAAGTTTTTGTGGCTTGGGAATGGGTTTTGAATTTTTTATCCATGTTTATGTTTAGAATTGGGAATGAGGAGGGAATAGGAGGTGCTTAGGGGGAAAGCTATTCCCATTGACTTGGGAAAACTATTCGCAAGCCCCCGTGAATAGATTTGCTTTCCTAGGAATGATATTTGGCTATTTTGTTTGGACCGTTATACCCTCTTTTTATTTTTAAATTTTTAACTTCTATCCAAAACATGTAAATCATCATGCAATTAATGAAAGGGTATTAAAGAAAAACTAAATAAATTAAAATTTCTATCCCTTTGTAAACTAAACATGGAGATGAAATTTTTTAAAATTTTGAACTACCTATTCCCAACCTAACCAAACATGGGTATGGGAATGTTGAATTCCTTTCCCATGGGAAAGGAATTGAAAACATATTCCTAGGAATACAAAAACTTGATCCAAACGAGCCCTAAGTCCATGATACGTGGCTGACTTGATGGAGAAAAAACTTAGGTCAGAATGTTTGTGAAAACAGAGAATGAGATTTATTTTGAAGTTCGAAAAGGAAGGAGAAATTCCCTCTGTTTGAGGTGAAGAGAATAATTTCGGGATATTTGTATTGGTAGTGGTGGGGGGGGGGGGGGGGGGGGGGTGAATGGGAACAAGTATGGCACATATCGAA
>JANAVB010018166.1:25000-27527 GCA_029216955.1 Iris pallida | reverse complement strand
TTCATATGGCAGCATATATCCTCTTGCTGCTATTAAACCCAAGACCTCATCTCTCCAACCTAATTTGCCAAACACCCTGCCATAGGGCCGCAACAGCCGGCACCACCCTCCATCACCACGACCACAAAAACAACTACCGCAGCCCACCATCGACAACACCAGCATCATCACCTCCGCGACCACCACTGTTTCCAATCACCAATGCCACATCTGCCATCACCAACGTCGACACCGCCAACGTTGTCGACAGCCACTATCCCAAAATCATGTCCAACAATCAATTGTGTCCATACAAAAATCTGTGTCGTGTCCACTCCTATCAGCCGGGTCCGACCCCGGGTGTCGTGTACATCCAGTTGATCAAGTCCACTCCATTACAATTCCACGGCAGTATACTTTCGTGTCCGACACTTCACCATCCCAAAACCGAAAATAAGAAGAAGAAAATCAAAACCTAAATCTACACCCGACCTGGCTGCGCCGGCGACCTAGTCTCCATCTCGGCTGGCTCGAGCGTCCACGTCCGCCGGCGAGCCGCCCGCCTCCGATGCGCCACCAGCGCCAATCCTCCCTTATCATCTCCACGAGCCACTCCCTGCCCTAGATGTGACCACCGTTGCGTCGCCTCCACCCGGCCGATCATATCCGTGCCGACACCGAAGCAGCGCATGTGGCCAGCGCCTCCGCCCCAGAACCTCGATAACCGCCGCTGCCATCTAGGTAAGCGCTCTTCCATTTTCACTCCCTTTGGTAATTTCTTTCCGCTCTCTTTCGACCCCTCAATCTCTCTCTCTCTGCCTTTGTTTCCCTCTCTCGAAAGAGGAAAAGAAAGGAAAGAAAAAGGGACTTTGTTAACAGACTCTCTCTCTCTCTCTCTCTCTCTCTCTCTCTCTCTCTTCCCTTCTTCTTTCTTTGTCTTTGGTTTTTCTTTGAAAACGAACAACAGCAGCAGCAATAAATGCTGCGATGCTCATTTTTACTGAGAAAAAAAGAATATTATTTTAGTGCCTATTGGTTAATAGTATTTAAGAATATATTGTATTTCTTTAGGTATAATATTTTTAGTATTACTATCATCAATATTAATTGGGAATTGTATGTTAAGTATTAAATGTATAGTTTCAGAATTATTAGTTATTTTGATTTTATTATTCTGATTATTTTCTATATTCCTAATATTATCGTATATGTCGATATAATGTTACGTACAATATTTTCTAACAGTATACATGTATATATATTTTGAAAAAGTATATTAGTATTATCTAATTTTCTTGTTGTAGTATTCTATTGATAGTTAAATTAGGATTCTTGACCTAGGAAGAAATATTGTCATAAAATTTCTAGCTATTTTCAAAACATAGATTTTTAGTTTAACAAAAATTCGATTTTGTCCTAAAAATGATTTCCTAAATTCTCATGCTTTATCTAAAATTATTTTGAATAATAAAGATATAGTTCTAATACCATAAATATTTTCTGAAATAAATATTATCTATGAATTTCTCTTCAATCTTGACCATGATAATCATATGTTCCAAAATTCTTGCAAATCCTAACTTCCTTATATCGAACCTAGGCTATTTTGACTGTCCTTGACCCAGCAGAATTATCGGTTTCACCCGCAAAGGACCCCAGACGAGTATATTTTCTGATAGTTTTTAAATTTGATAACTTCTATGATTCATGTATTTAGTATTGTTTTACATTAAGTTTCTTGTTTGATTCTCAACACGATGTAGTAGTTTATGGATTCGTTATATGTTATTTTTCGTGACTAATGTATAGCCTTGTTCATGACCTGTTTGAATCCATGAGTACCAGTCGGGTGGAAAAATACATTAGTAGACATGTAAATATACCCAAAATATTTCATTTGTCTATTCGAGTATGATAGCAGTCGCACACTTCACGTGTGGGGTGCCAAATTTATCCCTTAGCTGTTTACATGTTGAAAGTGGTATTTCAACTTACTAGTTATATGCAGTCTTGTCTTGTTATATATTATTGTTTTTGTTTCATTCGTCTATCACTGCTACTTCCTTGTCTTCATTACCATGCTCTCCTGCTTTTACTCACATATTTCATACCATAATTCTTTGTTCATCCACTCATCATGTATTTAGCATTATTTACTGTTTTATAGATTTTGTTAATTATTGGAACTGCTATTAGAATGTACTTGTTCCAATCATGAACTGGAAACTAATATTTTTCAGATAATTGCCTGCTATATTATGCTTTGGACCGTTGGGGAAGACATGGGTATATTGGAAGGCCAACCTAGAAGAGTAGTTAGATAGATTAGTTATTTTACTTTATTTTGGAAGACTTGTAAATTCTTCAAATATAATATTATAAATATTATAATTAATATAGCAATGTGAATGAGCAATAAAGTTATATTTTATATAATTTTAAGCATTATGGCTAGACAGCGTACTACCACCGATACCGCGGCGTAGGCTGGACTTGCGTAGGCACTTGCATCCATAAAGCGGGTGTGGGTCGTGACAATTTTTTGGTG
>JANAVB010018166.1:0-20000 GCA_029216955.1 Iris pallida | reverse complement strand
TTTCAGTTTTCACTTGCATATGTATCACCTACACACTAGCTAGCCACTGCCACTTTAACACTATATCACTATCACATCCTCACATGTACACCTTGACACAAGCACATGTATTTTCTCCCTATCACTCTATGCACACATATATATACGTGTATATATATTTATATATACATATATCTAAATGTGATATGCATATCTTAATGTATGCATAATGTGTGTAATGTGAATTTAGCCTTTGGTGTTTAGCCTATAGTGTTATAGGGTTGTATAGGCTAATATGTTTTGTTTTAGGCGTGTGTAGTACTAGTTAGCCTATAGTATGTTTTAGACTTTGATTGTGGTTGGCCTTAGAGATTGACTTAGATAGAGACCCAAATTGACTGGTCCTAGACAGTTGACCAGTTGACCCAGAGTTGACCAAGTTTGACTTGGACCTAGTTTGACCTAGACAGTTGACCATAGTTGACTTAGAGTTTACTTTGACCTAGATTGACCCAGAAATTATGTAGATTGCATCGTAGATTTTATTTACCTTGTTTTAAACACATTATAACCCATACTGCTCTATTTATGACATTGTGACTCCGGTGCAGACATCTGATATTTCATTACTCTTTTCAGAGTATCAGACGAGTACATTCTCTGATAGTTCTTCCATTTACTTGTCAATTACTGTACTTCAGTTCTAGATAGTTTTATGTGATTCTTACAACACGTATGGATATTTCTGGATTCATGTATGCGACACACCTACCATCTGTCTGGCCTCTATTTTCTGGAACCACTACTGGCATCACCCTCTGTAATCACTACTGGAACCACCTACTGGAATCACTCTGGAATCTTTTGCTGGTATCATTATGTTTGGCTGGACTCATCCCGATTTCTCGTGTCATTTTCTGGATTCACTTGTACTTGCTGGGCGGGGAAATATTAGAATAGGCATGTGAACATACCCAAATACTGGAACCACTCCCTTAGAATTATACTGGAATGATAGCCATCTCACACCCGGCCAGGAGTGTGATGTGCTGTATTACCTACAGTCGTTCACATGTCGATCCCGATATTTTAAAACACACTGTTAGAGTATAGGCTGGACTCACCCTGAAACCTTTGATCACCAACTTGACTCACCTTATACCGGACTCATCTTGTACTGGAACCACCTGGTATCAGATTCATGTTGTCTGGATTTACTTGGGTTTTGCACTTGTTTACATTTACATTCTGGACTTATATCATGTTGCTCTAGTTCAGCTAGTTTCTAATTACAGTCTTTATTACTATGATTATTCTCTTGTTTTTACTTACCTTACTTTTCTTGCATCTTAACTGTTTCTCTATACCATCACCTGTATACAAACTGCCATATTTTATCAATAAAACTGTTTATAACTGCTTTATAGTTCTCTGTCATTTAATTGGGATTTCTTGATGAGTTGTACTTGTTCCTGTCCTGACTGGACCTGTTGAAATTTTACAGATGATTGCCGTGAGGACACATGTCCTACATATTATGGACCCGGAGACGGGATGACTATCTTTGGCCCCGACACTCAGGAGTGATCAGGATTTAGTTTAGTAGACTAGCATTTGTTTCCTTGTTGAACTTGTTATAGAAGTTTTGAGACTTGTGTAGTATTTGAGATTTGATGAGAGTTGTTATTATTTTAGTAGTTGTTCTTCTATTCTTAGTTTAATTCTTCTGTGTTTATCTTATCGTGCTTAGACTGTGATTGAGTTCAATATCTTATACTTGTCCTCCGTTCGGAGTTGATCATGATGAGTATATTATAATTGCGTGAGTTGCCAGTTAGATAGTAACCTAGGACAGTGCTCTACCGCCGACACTGCGGCGTAGGCTAGGCGTCGTTACGTATTCGTACCCTCACAGTGGGTGCGGGTCGTGACACGTTTTTAGTGGTGGCCCATGCAGGCCGAGAGTCGCATTAGTGCGATATCGTGGTAGTACGGCGACTTAGTTGTACTGCTGCGAGCCTGCGATAGGATTGAGAGATAGGCTTTAACGGAGAGGTACTCAATCACAGTTAGGAAAAAATTCTGCTTCAATTCATGCCATCTACATATCTTACTGACTTGTCTTCTTTGCAATAAACTATCCTCCTTTGATTTATCGATTCCTGCTCAGTATTGACTTCATTTTCGATCTGTCTTCAGGATAGTAGAGACATGATCACATCGCTCTGGTACAGTAGCCGCTGCAGAGGGGTCTGCCACCTCTCACCTCCAGCAGCCAGCTCCCGGTACCGCAGCCCCTGTCATGCCAGCTGGGGTGGGTGTCTCAGCAACTTTCGGAGGAGCATCTCCACTAGCTGGGAGGCAGAGTCCGGTGCTTACCGAGATTCTTCTACCGTAGCAGCCTCCACCTGCGGGGATGGTAGATGCTGCTCATCTATTTTCTTTTGTGGAGAGGATTCTGGCGTCTCACCAGCAGCAGCAGCAGCGGCAGACTGTCGATTATCGTCAGGGGATTGACGAGGCCCACCAGCTGGTTCGTACTACAGTAGAGATGGTGACTGCTCGGGGGGAGCAGCAGCAGCCTTACCGGAAGGAGAAGGATATCCAGGACTTTCAGAAGATGCATCCTAGAGAGTTCTTGGGCACTAAGGGCATCCATTATGCGAACGATTGGATCGAGCATATCGAGGAGATATTCAGGTTGGCAGAGATACCAGATCGACTCCATATCGAGGCGGCGGGCAGTCAGATACAGGACTTAGCCCATGCGTGGTACCAGACAGATACCAGGGTGGGAGTTGAGGGCCAGACTTGGGCCCAGTTCAAGGAGCTGTTTAAGGAGCAGTTCTTTCCTGATGTGGCCTTGGGAGGTATAGAGGCACAGTTTGAGAGCCTGGTTCAGGGGAACCAGTCAGTAGCTGAGTATGCTGGGGAGTTTTGTAGATTGGCCTGGTTCATAGATGACTTGACCGAGAAGACGAAGGCGAGGAAGTTTTGCCGAGGCTTGATTAGGAAGGTTCGGTTGCTGACTAAGAGCGACCGGAACGCTACCTACGCGGAGATATTTTTTGGGGCTATGGCAGCGGAGGACGACCTGGGGTTGAAGTTGAAGAGGGGTCGGGACTCCCAGGGTGGTAGCAGCAGCGGAGGTCAGGCCAAGAGGCCTCACGTGCAGATTCAGCAGGCACAGGCACCAGGGAGAGTGCAGCAGGCACAGCATCAGCATAGAGGACAGGACCGCGAGATGCCGACTTGTGCCTACTGCAGGAAGGCAGGGCATGTTTGGGAGTCTTGTAGGAGGAGGCTAAAGGTTTGTCTATTCTGTGGGTCTGGTGCTCACAAGATGATAGATTGTCTCGCTGCACCTCCTTATGAGGGAGCTAGGCCACATGTAGCTCAGCACCAGAGGGGTAGAGCTTTTACGATGGCGGTCGAGGAGACCGACGCTGCATGTGATGGGTTAGCAGGTTTGTCCTTCTCATTCTTCCTTCCCACTTTTCTGTGTGATTCCCTTAGTACCTGCCAGGATATTGTTTGTGATTGCTAGATAGTGTAGCTACCCTGTACGAGACTGTGGAATCACGACCAGTAAGATTTTGTTTGCATGATTATCTCTTGACCTTGATTGTTTGGGTTTGACCTAGAAGGGGTGCGACCATTTTAATTTCGAGGACGAAATTTTTATAAGGTGGGTAGGATTGTAACACCCAGTTTTCCATATGAGGGTATTTTGAAATTTTGTAATTATAATTATTATTTAAGGGTATTTATTTTATATTATGATTTTTAGTGATTTTTAATAGAATTGATTTTGGGCCTATAGTTGACTTTGACTAGTGTTGACTAGAAGACTAACCTAGTGACTAACCTAGGTTAAGACCCCTTGGTTAGGTTAAGTAAACTTGGTTTGACCTAATTTAGTGAAGTTTAAGTCATCGGAACTTGTTTGGAGAGATTTGGAGTTGATTTGACTAATATGGCTTATGACTTCATAAGTCATGATTAATGACTTGACTTATAGCCCATAGGCCCACACCATAAACCAAACCTAACCCTAATCAGCCCATGGCAGCCACTATTGATCCTTTACCCCTATTTAATCCCCTCCTAGAATTTAGGGCTAGCCTCCATTGGGATTTGTGCAAGTTTTGGAAGAGGTGAGTCTCCATCTTTCTAAAATCATAGGAAATCCATTTCAACTCCATTTTCCTTCAAATCAATTGCATTAGGACCTAATTCTTCTGTTCTTTCTGTTTGTGTAAGAATATTTCAGAGTAGGATCAATTTGTGGGAGTTTTTGAGGCTTGGAGAACCATTCCATTTGGGGCTTTTGTGAGCTTTGCACATCAATAGGTATAATCTATTCTAACCCATGAAATTCCTGTTTAATTGCATTTCTAGGATGCCTTAGCCCAAACCTAACTGTAGGAATAGGAATCCCCAAAAGTTGTGTCCATTTCGTGTCCTAACAGGACACGTATCAGTGTCTAGTTTTAGGTGTTTGATGAAATACCCCAATGGGCATTTCGTGTGAATTTTGGGAATTTGTTTGAATAGGAAATTAGTATTTGACCTCGCTTATAGGTTTCTTGTGTCTTTGTGTATCTTTGGTGTCGTGTCGAGTCGTGTCGGGCACGTGTACACGCGGTCGTGCACACGCGCGCGCGAGCACTGTGCGTGCCCTGCCACTCGGGCATGATTGCGCTTAGGACACGCCACCCCAACACTTGGGATTTGACACACAGCATGGGGCCGACACTGACACGGGGCTCCCCAAGTTTCAGGGCCCCACGTGTCATGTCGGACACGCACGAACACGTACACGGGTTTTTACACTGTTCAGTGGCTGTCGTTTTTAGCCACTGATACGCGTGTCTCGTGTCGCGTACACGCAACGTGGACACGAGACAGGGTGCCCTAACCCTAGCCCTACACTAGGTCGACACGTGGACATAATCTCGTGGGTTGTGTCGCTTTGTGTCGTGCACACGAGCGACGTGAAAACGTGCACGAGGAGCAGTCTTCTGTGCACTGTTTTGGTGTTTGTTTCGAATGGACACGTTTGTGTCCACTTTTGTGGACACAAACACATTAAATAGCATGTGTACATTATGTTTATATATTACCAACCCTGAAATTTGTATTTTAATTCAATTTTCATTGTTATTTTCTCATTTCCCATTATTTCTGAAATTGTTGTATCAGTCCATATTCTGTTTTTCTTCCAGTTTTCAAAAATAAGTTTTTGCAATCATTTAAACCTATTAGACACTGTTAATTACTTGTTATTAATCCTCTAATATGTGTACCTACATGATATCTAGTAGTGTGTTGAAATTGGACTGATTTGGGAGTGTTTTGGTTCAGAAAATCTGAGTTTACATTTGAGGACTGTTTTGGTCCAGTTTTTACTGAGTTTAGAACCTGTTTAGACTGATTTTGTGTACCTCTATACTGAACTGAGACTGGGTCTCTTTAATCAGAAATCTGAGATTTAAATGAAGGGTTAAACTGTTAAAACTGTGTATTGATTTGGGGGAACTGTTTTATGGTATTCAGATGTATATAGGTGTTGGGTTTAAACTGTTTTTACTGGGTTTTTTTTTGAACTGTTATGAAATGTGTGAAATCTGAAATGATATAGGGTATTAAATCTGGATATGAGTTGGGTTAAAAACTGAGAATTCAATTGTTAACTGTTTTGGGGTTTTGAGGGGGTTTTCAATGAAAAATCTGGAATTTATGTATTGGGGTGGTTCTATATGAAATATGAGTTTGGGTATTTAAACTGCGTAATTGTTTTGGGCTGTCACTGTTTTGATCCTCACCATCACTCACACTCTAGCCTAGCACACTGTTTCCTGTTTCAGTTTTCACATGCCTATGTATCACCTACACACTAACTAGCCACTGCCACTTTAACACTATATCACTATCACATCCTCACATGTACACCTTGACACAAGCACATGTATTTTTCTTCCTATCACTCTATGCACAAATATATATATGTGTATATATATTTATATATACATATATCTAAATGTGATATGCATATCTTAATGTATGCATAATGTGTGTAATGTGAATTTAGCCTTTAGTGTTTAGCCTATAGTGTTATAGGTTTGTATAGGCTAATATGTTTTGTTTTAGGCTTGTGTAGTACTAGTTAGCCTATAGTATGTTTTAGACTTTGATTGTGGTTGGCCTTAGAGATTGACTTAGATAGAGACCCAAATTGACTGGTCCTAGACAGTTGACCAGTTGACCCAGAGTTGACCAAGTTTGACCTAGACAGTTGACCATGGTTGACTTAGAGTTGACTTTGACCTAGATTGACCCAGAAATCATGTAGATTGCATCGTAGATTTCATTTACCTTGTTTTAAACACATTATAACCCATACTGCTCTATTTAGGACATTGTGACTCCGGTGCAGACATCGATATTTCATTACTCTTTTTAGAGTATCAGGCGAGTACATTCTCTGATAGTTCTTCCATTTACTTGTCAATTACTGTACTTCAGTTCTAGATAGTTTTATGTGATTCTTACAACACGTATAGATATTTCTGGATTCACGTATGTGACACACCTACCATCTGTCTGGCCTCTATTTTCTGGAACCACTACTGGCATCACCTTCTGGAATCACTACTGGAACCACCTACTGGAATCACTCTGGAATCTTTTGCTGGTATCATTATGTTTGGCTGGACTCATTCCGATTTCTCGTGTCGTTTTCTGGATTCACTTGTACTTGCTGGGCGGGGAAATATTGGAATAGGCATGTGAACATATCCAAAAACTGGAACCACTTGTTTGCCATTAAAATTGTTTTGATTGAAATCTTAATACAAACAGAACAGTGATACAATATAGGACTTAGATGTAGTCCTAGGAGTACACTTTTGTTTAAGCTGGGTCCTTAGTGCCAATGGAGCGAGTGGTAATGCGTTGACTCCGTTGACCGGCTGACGGCGGTTATCGGTTCTCTGAAGGTGTTGATTGCTCTGGGTGCTGGAGCTTGCTGAGAGGAGTAAGACGTTGAGTGTCTAGAACTGCCTCTCTGGTGATTCTCTGTTGTGGATTCTTTGTGAGTCTTATGTTCTGAGTCTCTGTGTGTGTGTGAAGGGGATGATCCTTCTATTTATAGTTTTGCAGGCTGGCTGCTCATGCGCGCATGTAGGATGCGCCAGTGTGGGGACGCCACGTGGAGGTTGCTGATGGAGGCGCACGGATGCTGCGCCCTGATCGAGGGGGAGAACTCTTCATACTGCTGTTGTGAGCCGGCACGTAGCAGAGAGAAGATCTTTCCGTTGCTGAAATCTTGAACGAGTTGAGTCAAAAGACATGTGTCGTCGACTCATGGTTCGAAGATCTCGGATTTGGTGGAGAGGAGTGATCTGGTGGGCTGTGCCTTGGATTGGACGTAGGAGGAGGCTGCGGCTCATAACCTTTAGGAGTTACAAACCATTTGGGGCGCATGGCTTTTGAGGCGCATGCAGGCGACTTTCCTTCTGTCTTTCGGGATCAGAGAGCAGTCTGAGGCGCATGGCTTTTGAGGCGCATGCTGGTTTGGACGCATGGCCGTAGAGGCGCATGCGGGTTTGGACGCATGGCCGTAGAGGCGCATGCGGATGGACGCATGGCCGTAGAGGCGCATGCGGATGGCCACGTGGCAGTAGCCGTCGGAGTCATGATGATGCTGACGTTGTCGATGCTTCGTTCTCTGAAAAAGCTATCACTTGTTCAGACTCTGGGAGGCGTGCTGCCAACTCTGTCAGTTCAGCATTTAATGTTGGTGACGTTCGATGGACAGCTGAGTGGGCGCGTCGGTTGGCGTTCCACTCGGTATGGAGATGTGTGGGGGCGCATCCTCTATAATGCGCCGAGTACTGTAGGGCGCGTCTGTATGATGCGCCTGACGCCGAAGGGCGCGTCCGTGTGATGCGCTGTCTGGCTGGCGCATCGGATATGTCTTTTAATGATGCGGCTGTCTCGCTCTTCGAGTGCTATAAATAGCCGTTTGGCTGAATTCGAGGCGTCCGGTTCATCCATTTAATGTAAATTCATTGCACGGAATTCGGAGAGCCATCCACTTGGCGCGTGGGTTTGATTTGCCCAGCCTATAAATAGTGGCATGGAGAGAAGATTTGCTTCTCATTCCCTCACGTACTTCCAATATGAATTTGAACATACGGGTGCATTCTGCTGACGAAGTGCTCCCGATGGTGAAGATGAGATGCTGTGTTGTCTTCGATGCACTTGAAGGTGACTGTTACATCCAAAAGACGGAGTCGAGGGCTTCTGAGGCAGGCAGAAGGTGCCTGTTGCATCCAAAGATAGGGATGCTCGAGCCTCGTCTCCGTTATTCCGGAAGAGCCGTAGATCGGAATGGCGGTGCAAGGCTCTCTCTTCCTGCAAAGTGGGGTTTCCCCACTTTGATCGTGTCGAAAGCTGCTCCTTTAGCCGTGGTTTCGATCACGGTCTTCCTTTGGCTTTGGAGGCTCTTTCGAAGCCTCCCCTGGCCACAGCATTTGCGGTGCTCTTCTCTTCCTTGGTTCCAGCCAGAGGGTTAAATGCTTTGTGTCGAAGCATTTATCGGGCGAGCCTGGTTGGAAGAGCGGCACATAACTGGGCTCTGCTCGGCCAGGTGAGCCTGGCTGGAAGAATTTGGCTGAAGGGATGCACATAACTGAGCTGCTGAAGAGATGATGGGATGCGCCTGGATGGAGGCGCATGATATCTGCTGCGCCTCACTGGTGGCGCATAGTGATGCTGTGCCTATCTGGAGACGCATGGTGGCCGCTGCGCTTATCTGAAGGCGCATGGTGGCCGCTGGCTGTAGACTTAGGCTCTTTCCTTTGTAGAAATTCTCCTTTGTACAACCTTTTCTAGACATGTAATAGACTTTTATATATAAATAAAAAGTCCTGCTTCAAATGTCTATAATTATTGACTTTGTTGTGAAGTTCTTCATCTGAGTTCTGGCGCATGTAGTGTCTGGCGCATGGGCTTTCTGGTTGTGAAATTCCATGCTTCTACAAGACCCCCTTCAAAGTTTTCAAAACTTTTGAGTAAGTTTTGGAATACTTTGAATAAGAAGCATGGAGGTCAGGGCGCATGATTTCTGGGCGCATGCCTGTTCGGGCGCATGCTCTTCTCAGTTGATGATGATGGTGCCTCGGTAACCGAAAAGATTAATGATGATCTTTTGGTTTTATTTGCTGCTATCCTTGCACAGAACCCGAGGCGACGGCTGAGATCACACGTCATCTGTTCACGCGTGCGACCATGCCCTATAAATAGGTAAGAGTCGGAGAGAGAAAGAGTTCTTCTTCTCTGTGCCTCTGCTTCTTTAGAGTTTCTTCTTCAAAACCCTAACTTCTCCTTCTTCGAGAGAATGGCTCCCAAGACTCCTCGCGGCGCTGCCGGCAAGGGGAAGGAGAAAGCGAAAGAGTCCGCGGATGTTGCGGCGGCGGTCGTTCCCCGTCGGCCTGTCGAAGTTCGGCCGGAGGTGGTTGGTAAGTCTCATTGTCCCGCCAACGCACATAGGCCTTGAGTCTTTAATGATGTGCCGCGGTCTTTGTCCGCCAACGCGTATGGGTTTAAACCTTGGATGCGCCGAGGCTATTCCGCTGACGCGCATGGGTTCAAAACCCTGAAGATGCGCCGAGGCTATACTACTGACGCGCATGGGTTCAAACCCTGATGATGCACCGCAGTTTTCTCCTTTAGACACATTGTGTGTTCTCTTCTGATTTTTTCTGATCTTTTACTAGTGTCGATGGCAATCCCACTTTTGAGTGAAGTTTTCTCGGAGGCTGCCTTCAACCAAATGGGAGTAGAGCATAACGAGGAGGTGATGAACCCTGCTCAAGATGTTCTTATGCTGGATCAGCCTCCTGAGAGAATGACCCTAATCCGTGAACAGCCGTATTGGTTCCTCAAACGGATGATGGAGCGTGGAGTCATTAAACCCTCCACATCTGATAAAGTGACCTTCCTGAAGCCTGAGTTCCTGTTTGGAGACCGTCTCACTTCTACTGACTCGTCAGTACTGAAAGTCAAGGAGGACTGGTTCTTTACTGCGAATGAAGTGCATATGACTGTTAAGCAACTTGAACGTCAGTGGCCTTTGACGTCCTTCTGTCGCCTCGTTTTCCAGAGGAGAATGTCTTGGGAGCTTACCCCTTCTCAGGGGGGAGCGATGACTGGTGTCATCCAAATTGATTCTACTTCCGACCAAAGGGATGCTTTGACCGTTGTACGGTCTGGGTCTTCTTACACTTGGCGGACTTTACGTCCTGGGAGCCTCTTCAGTGATGTACCCATTGATATGTTTGCTTATAGTTCTTCGACTTTTACACATCGTATGTTTTTGATGGAACGTTCCTACCCGACAGGAGAGTTTCGGGTGGAGGGTTGGTGCCATTACGTCTCCAAATGGGATAAACTGACGCTCTGGACCTTGTCGCGGTTTCAGACTGAGCTCCGAGAGATCGGGTTGACTGCCGCGATCCGTGCTACCCAGGCAGGTGTTGACCTTAATAGGCACATGTTCCTCGCACTCCTGGAGATGTTTGATATCCATACCGGGACCTTCTTTACCCCGGTGGGGGAATTAGGGTTCGCACTTCATGAGATGTACGAGGTGTCAAAACTCCCTTGGGGGTCGGAACCCTATGAAGAGTACTTTCCAACCAATGAAGAATTTCAAGTCCTGGGGGACAGGGCTGAGGAGATGACGGCCGTCTTCAAGGAAGTGGCGAGTCATCATTACTATATGCAGAGACGGGATAGGAACGGGACGCAGCCTCATGTGACCGCTTGGAGAGATCATGTCTTTAGACAAGACAAGGAGGATCCCTCACAATTTTCTACTCCACCGACGCTCTCTCGTAGCGAAGTGTTGTCCGAAATGAGCAGGTTAGGGGAGAAAAATCCCCGAGGAAGTGAGGACCAGCAGTCAGATGCACGCTCCTACAGCTGCTTCTGGCATCTTGCTTATCGGATGTCACCCAAGGCGGTGTTGGCATCCTACCTGATGATATGGCTCCGGGATTGCGTATTTGCGGGCATCCGATGCCGTAGAGAGGGTGACCCGAAATTTAATCCTGCCAGCCGTGAAGCTGGTTTTCGGTCGGCGTTTGGCTCTTCTCCTCGCAATGGTATGTAACCTGCAGCGAGGTTTGAGAGAGTTTGCTGGAAATGTGATTCATGACAGAGGCCGAAACAATAACTTCCCTCGCGCCGAACTGCCGTTTCACTATTTGATGGGATGGCTGATTTTGCATCATCCCAGTGTGATGAGCCCAGGCTCGGAAGGAGATTATAGGGCTGGAGATGCATTCCTTCGTCGTTTCCATCGGAGGAGCTGGTCGCATACTGGTGTCCCGGTTTGTAGAAAGGTTTTATCCCGTCTTCAGGGTTGGGAGATCACCAAAGTTGGTCCCATCTATTTGGATTTTGAGGCCAACGAGGATTTAAGGGACCTGGGCGAAGGTACCACCACTCTGCCTCAATAGGGATTCCGCTGGTTGCAAAGTATCCGGCCGTCCCATCTGGTGTACCGGAACAGGAATCAGTGCTACCTGGAACCATACTTGCCGAGCCGCTTTGCGCGGCAATTTGGTTATGCTCAGATGATGTTGGATAACCCCAGTAATACCCTAGGGTATGTTGGAAGTTTATTGGATGGTGCACGAGCCTGGCATTACTATAATGCCGGATGTACCGGAGCTCGTTTTACGTTGCCCGTCCCCGATCCGCGGCCGCCCATTCTTTACTCGGCCGCCAAATTTTACTGCGTTATGGCTGCCCCGCCCTCCGGATATGACAGGGAGACCAGCCTTATCGCCGGCACCCAGTTAGCAGCGACTGGGGGTACGCCAGTGAAGGCCCGACCGAATCGTCCGTCAGGGGTGAGTCAACGGAGTGCCCCCTCCGTATCACAAGCAGAACCCTCTGGCGATCGATCGAAACGATGTGCAGATACAGGAGCTGAATCTTTTGTATCGAAGAAGCAGAAGAAGGCACCGTTACCGACGGTGTCATCGGATTCGGCGTCCGAAGAGGTAAGGTTATCCTACTAAATCTGATTTTGGTTCCGCCACTTACGAGGCCTCATCTTCTTTTGTAGGAGCCGCTAAAAAGAAAACCTTGTACCCCAAAGTCGGGTGGAAGTAGGCGAGAAGAGATGGTGAGCTCGTCTGGAGTGCGTATCCCGCCGATAATGATGTCTCTCATGGAGGAAGATCCGGAGGATACTGTGGAGGTTCCGGTCAGGAGGGAATCTGAGGGTGCAGCAGCTTCCGAGGTGGCGAAGGCCACAGCGGAGGCTTCACATGTTTTAGCAAGTGCGCAGCTTCCTGGTGATGAAGAGGAATGGAGTTCATCATCTTCCGATGACACCACTCCGGAGCTGCAGGAGTCTGTTGCGGGGGCAGCAGAAGCAGTGGGGATAGAGGAGAGGGTTGATTCCCCTCCTGGTCATGATAAAGGGAGGTCGGCTGAATCATTGCCGAATCCTTCCTTGGCTTCAACCATGGACATAGAGATGGCTACCGATCAGGCGGTAGCGACAGATTCTGTCCCTGTAGAGGGACTTGAGAAGAATGAGACTCTTCTGCCGGTCTTGTCTCATGGGGCTGGCCAAGAGATAAATGTTGACCTCCCCGTTTTGCCGGGGGAGGTGGCTGACGCTGATAGAATGTCGGGGGTAGAAGAGGTGGCCGTTGACGTTGGCGATTTCTCCAGTCTTGAGAAGGGTAAGGGTGTGGAACCCTCTGTTGCTCCTTCCACTTGGGGTACTATCACGACGCATATGCCTGCTCCTTCTGTTCCTTTGACTCCTCGGGCCAGCAGTCTGGGCCTTGTTGATGAAGAGCCTATTGCTGCCGAGATTCAAACTTCTCAAATCGAGGTCGGCGGATCTTCCTCCGGTCCGCAAACTGTAGTAGCTCCCTCAACTCCTGCTATGACGCCGCAGGTGCTGGCGGAAGCCGACGGGTATGTGAAATTCCTCGTCGAGGGAGTGTACAAAATGCTGGAGAAAGGTGTATCTGCAGTGGTAGATGCCAAGGGGAGCTTTGCGGCGGCAAAAGCTTTGGCAATGCCTTGTATCGAGCTGATCCGCATTCACCAGGGCCATGACCATATGGCCGAAATTCTGGAAGTTTCGGTGATGGAGCTGGACGAGCGGCTCGCGGAACTGCAGCGCATCCAACGAAATGACCTCTCGGTCTTGGTAGATGCAGAGATAGGAAAGTCGATGGCTGAGATCGAGGCTTCCCATCGGGCCGAGGTGAGCAGTTGGGAGCGTGAAGTGGCTGGGACTGAGGCTGCGGCGGAGCAGCTGTCTCAATCTATGAAGAAGACGACGGAGAAGCGGGCTGCGGTGGATGCTAACATCGCAGAAGTTGATGCTCAGATGCGCCGTCTTGAAGACCAGCGGGCCCAACTTCAACTAGAGGCTGAGCGCGTCCTGGCTGAACACGTGGCATTCAAACGGGAGGAAACGACTCTTACCCAGCGGACCCTTGCTTTGGCTCAACAGCGACGACAGCTTGATGAGAAGTATGAGAGTAAAACTTCTGCTGAGGCTGTCGGGTTAATGCGTCAAGAAGCCGAGCTGCGAGTCCAGGCGACTGTGGAAACTCGTACTGCCGACCTGAGACGTCGAGTCAGAGAACTCTCATCCCACCCTGGGGAGGATCGGGGATTGTAGCTTCTCTTCTTTTTTATGTGTTTTTTGCAACTCTTGCTGGGGAAATAGCGTATTTCTGTACTCCCTTTTTTAAAAAATAAAGAAATACACTATCTCTTTGATGTGTTCATTTTTAATTTCATGAACTTGATGATTTATGTGGACCTATTATCTTTTGCGCACCTTGGTTTTTAGGTACAGATAATAAGTATAAAGGAACCAACATGTTTGCTCAGAGGTAATGTGGACATGGCAATCATTAGGTTCAAATGATAGAATCTTCCTACTCAGAGGTGTTTATGGACGTGGTAGGAATGATCCTGTGGGATACGCTGAACAACTCAGAGGTAATGTGGACGTGGAAGTTCTGCGATCAATGTACGACAACGTAGGAGTTGTTTGTACGGGATGTTTACTCAGAGGTAATGTGGACGTGGTAAACATGAAGGATAGCGTAAGCTCACGAAGTGTAAGGTTCCGCTTTGTAGGATGTAGAGAGACAACTCAGAGGTAATGTGGACGTGGTTATCTTTCTACGGAAGGATGCCACGGAACAGCTGGGTTCCGGAAGCGATTGATTTTGTGAAAAGAGGTTATTTGGGGAAATACATGTCTTGGAGGATGTCAAGAGTAGTACTTCTTTAGGAACTTGCCGTTGATGGGCATCATGAACAAGTCCCCATTGGGTTTGGCGAGCCGGTAAGCACCGTTTGAGTATACCGTCTCGATGATGAAGGGTCCTTCCCGTTTGGGCTCGAACTTCCCTGGTGTCTTGTGAGTTAACACCATTGGCCTTCTGACTGCTAAAACCAGGTCGCCAACTTGGAAAGTTCTTTGCTTGACCTTCTTGTTGAAAGCCTGTGATATACGGGTTTGGTAAAGTTCGATGCGTTGTTGAGCTAGGAGACGCTTTTCGTCAAGTGCCTCCAATTCCCGCAGACGACGACGTTGATTATCTTCTTCTGTGAGATCATTTGTGATGGCCACGCGGAGTGAAGGTATCTGTATCTCGAGAGGCAGTACTGCTTCGCTCCCGTAGACCAGGGAGAATGGAGTGTTGCCTGTTGGGGTCCGTACCGTTGTGCGGTAGGCCCAAAGGCATTCGCCAAGCTTTTCGTCCCAGTCGCGTTTGTTGGATGACACGACTTTTTTGAGTAGCCTGACGATAGTTTTGTTGAATGCCTCGGCCAATCCGTTTGCTGCCGGATTGTAGGCGGTTGAGGCCACGTTTTGAATGCGATTCTTGTCACAGAACCTACTGAAAATGTGGCTGATAAACTGAGGACCATTGTCATGGATGATTCGCCGGGGTACCCCGAAACGGTAAATAACATGGTGTTTGATAAAGCTGACCACCCTGGAGCTTTTTACTTCTGCTAGTGGGACTGCTTCCGCCCATTTGGAGAAGTAATCGGTGATGGCCAGGATGAAGCGGTGTCCTCTCGATGAAGGAGGGGTGATTGGCCCTACAATGTCCATGCCCCAGGCTTCGAATGGCCAGGAGGCGACTGTAGGATGTAGAGGTTCAGATGGTGTATGTATGAAGTCTGCATGAAGTTGGCATGCATGGCACTTCTTAGCATATTCCACTGCATCGGCGACCATGGTTGGCCAGTAGTAGCCCATACGTCGTAGTCGATCTTGCAACTTAGGCCCTGGTTGGTGAGCTCCGCAAGTTCCGTCATGAGCTTCTCGAAGAGCTTCGGCCGCTTCTTCGTTAGACAGGCATCGAAGGAGAAGCCCGTCGAAGGAGCGTCGGTACAGCGTTTTAGTGGCTGTATCGTAGTAGAATCGAAGAGAGCGTCTCCTGACTGAGACGGCTTCCTTCGGGTCCTCTGGAAGGATTCCGTAGACAGCGAAGTCGATGAACGGGAACCTCCAATCTCGGACGTTAACCCCAGTGTTTGTCGGCATGGCGTGAGCCATTTGCAAACATAGGTTGTTTCTGGGACAAATCAAGTCTCGGCCAGTTACCGTGACATAGTGTTGAGTCCCAAGGGGCGCGGCCAATGAGGCTGCGAGGCCAGCTAGAGCGTCAGCCTCCAAGTTTTGTAGGCGGGGTACATGTTCGATGAAGAACCCAGTGAAGGTTGAAATGATGTTCAATGCAACTTCATGGTAAGGGATCAAATCTTCATGGCGAACCTCGTATTGCCCCCGAATCTGGTTTACGACGAGTTTCGAGTCGCCGTAGGCTTCCAGATGATCCACCCCCAGCTGTTGTGCTAGCTGGAGTCCCATGACGAGTGCATTGTACTCAGCAACATTGTTGGAGCACGGCTTCGAAAGGGAGTATGCGCGCTGGATGACCAGCTGATCGGGGGAGACTAAGACTACCCCCACTCCTGCGATGATTTGGCCATTGGGGCCCGTTCTTGAAGCGTCATCGAAGAACATCCGCCAAACGGGGCTTCCTTCAGTGACGTTTGATTCTTGAACTTCATCCGGGATGTCTTCATAGAGTTTTGAAGATTCTGGGATGGGGTGTGCAGCTAAAAAGTCAGCCAGAGCCTGACCCTTGACTGCCTTCTGCGGGACAAACACCATGTTGTATGGTGTTAGTAGGATCGCCCATGTAGCCAGCCGGGAGTTTAATGACCCTGGTTTTGTCATGAGAACTCTGAGCGGATTGACTCGGGAGATGACGTGAATTGTCTGGCCCGAGACGTAATGACGAGTCTTCTGAATGGCAAACACCAAAGCCAAGCACTCCTTTTCAACGGGGTTGTACCAGTGTTCGGCCCCGATGAGTGTTCGACTGAGGTAGTAGATTGCTTGCTCGTAGTCTGCATCGCTGTTTTGAGCCAGCAAAGCGCCGAGGGAATGATCCATGGCACGGACGTAGAGGAGGAATGGTTTGCCGGCGACAGGTGCCACTAGGACTGGCGGGCTTGTTAAGTAAGCCTTGATGTCGTCGAAAGCCTTTTAGTACTCCTCTGACCAAACATAAGAGACTCCCTTCTTCATGAGCTGAGTAAAGGGTTGACATTTACCGGAGAGGTTTGCTATGAACCTCCGGATGTATGCCAAACGTCCCTGTAAGCCCCGAAGTTCTCGAAGGTTCTTCGGAGGGTCCATGTTAAGGATGGCTTTAGTCTTCTCGGGATCGACATGAATGCCTTTTGCCGTGATGACAAAGCCCAAGAATTTGCCGCTAGAAACCCCCAGGAAGGATTTAGCGGGGTTCATTTTGAGTTGATGTGCCCGCATGAGATCGAAGACCGTCTTTAGGTCCTGTAGGTGATCTCTTTTGAGGCGGCTCTTGACTGCGATGTCGTCAACATATCACTCAACTGTCTTGCGAAGATGTTGACGGAAGATGGTGCTCATAGCTCGCTGATACGTTGCACCGGCGTTCTTCAAGCCGAAGGGCATTACGGTGTAGCAGAAAACACCCTTTGGAGTCCTGAATGACGTGTGTTTTGCGTCATCGGGGAACATCTTGATTTGATTGTAGCCTGAATACCCATCCATGAAGGACATGCGTTCAAAGCCACATTGTTGTCGATCATTACATCGGTGATTGGGAGCGGGAATTCATCCTTCGGGCAAGCAGAGTTGAGATCCCTGAAGTCGATACAGACTCGTATCTTCCCGTTCTTCTTGGTGACAGGGACGACGTTGGCTACCCAGTCCGGGTGTTGTTCCTCACGGATGAAGCCACTGGTCAAGAGTTTGTCCACCTCCTGATCGATGGCGTTCATGATGTCCGGGCGAAAGCGTCGCTGTTGTTGTTTGATAGGTTTGGCATCTGGTAAGATGTTCAACCTATGCATCGCGATCTGTGGATCAAGACCCGGCATGTCTTCGTAGCTCCAGGCGAAGACGTCGATATACTCCTTAGCGAGTTGGACTAAAGATTCTCGGTCTTCTCCTTCCAAGCTTTTGCTGATAAAGATGGGTTTAGAAGAAGACCCATCCCCGAGGTCGATTTGCTCGACTTCGTCTTCGGTGGGAGGTTCTCGTAACTCAAAACGAGACTCCCATTGTTCTCCTAGGCGTTGAGCCCAGGGTTCCTCTTCGAAGGGTTCCGGCGGTTGGTCTTCGCCTTCATCTTTCTGAGGTTGCGCCGATGTCATGTTAGCTGACAGCACTTTCCTGAAGACTGATCCGATACTGGTATCGGAATCCCACGTCGATGCTTCTGATGAGTAGGAATGTTCTATGTCTTCTGCGTTTGAACTCTCTGGAGTTGATGGCGGCGTGACATAGCCTAACCCCCGTCGAGTCCGATTATAGTAGTCCTGTGGCTTTCCATTGGGCATCGAAAGCCGGACAGGGAGATGCCGACCCTTGCCGTAGTTTAGGCCTTTGTTGCTTTTTAGGTCGTAGCCCATCTTTTGGATGATGTGCTTAGCCGCATCCGTGTATCGATAGACCTGTACTCTGTCGGTATCAGGTTCGGGCTCGATCGACGGGAGGTTCCGACGACGCTCGATTTTGCCCGAGATAATGGTGCCTTCGTCTCGACTTCGTGGAGGGACTATGAAGACTCCTTGAGACGGGACTATTTGATTATGGTAGACGGTCGTTACTTGTGTTTGCAACGACCGTAGAGCGTTGTCTAATGTATACATGGCATTCCAGTGTGGAAGACAAGAATAATTGAAAGACACTCTATTATTGATAAAGTACGAGATTTTATCCCGTGGGATTACATTGTCGAAGGAGGGTGCGTCTACATCGGCAGAGATATATTCGCCAAGCTCCTCATCTGTAAGCACTGGGGCCGGATCAGGAGAGTCCTCCACCGCTCCGACTTTGGGGTCTGAGAGGGTTATGTGAGCCCTCTCCGGCATCTTGGATGACTGCGGCGGCATGCCTTTAAGACGCACCTTGAGGGGTGCCTCGGTTGTGCCTTCGATGAGTGGCGCCTTCCCTTGTAATTTTACCACTAGGGGAGCCGCTGTTTGTGGTGGCTTCCCCTTGAGGCGTATCTTCAGGGGGGCTTCGCGAGCTGGCGCTTTTCCTGATAGCTTGATGCTCATTGGAGGCGCCTTCTGGGGTGGTCTCCCTTTCAGACGGATTTTCAAGGGGGCGTCAGGAGTCGCTTCGGGTTCCAAGTCCGGCTCTGTTGCCATCTCTGCTTCATCATCGGCGTCGTTGGCTTCCTCTTCGTCAAGTGGCTTGTACAAGTCAGAATCGGTGAAGTAGGCCTCAATCCCTTTGAAGGGATCGATATCCGCAAACTCCGTCCGGATGACGCCGTTGGTGGATACATATTTCATGTATTGGTGGAGCATGGAGGGCACCACCATGTACTCATGTAACCATGGTCGTCCGAGTAAGATGTTGTAGTTGACCTCGGCATCCACCACATAACAAGTCACCTCAGTTTTGAGGCTGCCGATGTGACACTTCAGCCGGATCTTGCCCAGTGGCTCGCTCTTGCTGGCGTTGAATCCGCTGATGGTCGTATTGGAGGGCGCTAGCCGGTACATTGGGATCCCCAACTTTGATAGCAGCACCTTTGGAATGATGCTTAGGGAAGACCCCGGATCGATCTGAATCCTGCTCACCTTTACCGAACCGATGTATCCTGTGTAATAAAACGGTCGATTATGTCGGTGATGCTTGAGCAGCATGTCTTGTTGGGTGAAGGTTATGTTTGGGATAACTTCATCCGCACAATGACAGTGTGCACAAGTAGTTGGGAGATCTTCAGGCTGCTTGACCTGACTGAGAAAGGATTCGGCATCCTTCAGAGCTTCGCAAAGAGCTTCTCGGGAGTCCTTGGAGAGACGCAGGAGCTCGAACAGAGACAAGCGTGCAGGAGTACTGGCCAGTTGTGCCAGGATGTCAAAATTGTGGGCTTGGCTAGCCCCGAAGCATTTTTCTTTCCGCAGAGGTCTGTCGAAACGGCCTCCACTGCTTTTGTTTATTGGCTGCTGAGGGCTTGGATGGACCCCTCCTCAGGATGGTGCCAGGAGGCACCACTTCGCGGCAGCTTCACCGGGCTGGGTTCTGTTGTGCACTCTCGCACAGGAAGCGCCTCTTCCGCTGAAGAAGACCGTGCGGCAAGACTTGATCTTCCTGCCTTTTGCTTTGGAGTAGGCGTACCTCCGGTTGAGTTACCTCGGAGACGAGGTCGGGGTGAACCCAGAGGACCTCTCCTCGAGGTGTGGTGAGTGGGACAAGTCCACTCACATTGTCACGGTGGGTGGCAATTCACCACCTCCATTGTCGCCTTAGGGATGGGGACGACGACATCTGTGTGGTAGTCGGCGGCAAGGTGCCGACTGGAAGTGACACCACATTAGCTGACACCGTCTTCTCTTCGTAATCACGAAATTACATCCGCATTGATCAT
>JANAVB010018165.1:0-106329 GCA_029216955.1 Iris pallida | reverse complement strand
ACAAGGACTGAGATGGGTAAGTATTCACGGTGACATATCTTTCCATGCTATGAATCCAATATGGTATCCGGACCCCAAAAAGGTTCAATACCTTCTCATCGAAGTAGTAAGCCACACCTACAACCAAACAAGGACAAGATGTGACGAACTAATCCGCGACAAGTTATTGTTCCAAGCCACGGTCATATACAAGTACCCAAACCAAAAGTACTCTACCTAACGGATAAGGGCGCCTAACCAAATCAAAGTGGATGCAGTTTTAAGAACAGTTCATGGTCGCATGACTACTGGGTCAAGTCAATAAAATACCAATACAGTACCACAGTAGCGAGTCACAGCACCATATACTATTCATCAGTATCGAACGAGTCTATAGCATATAGTCTACCTATCGTTCCTTAGTAAGCGAGTCGACGATAGATAGGTGGTAGTCAACATCCAATCATGTTCTTCCCGCCCAATGCCAACTCATAACTGCTAAGTCTTCTAGCATGCAATTCTATTAGCAGTTATTTCCTAACGCACGGCTTATACGTACTAGTGGCCAGCCAATCACGCATGTCCGAGTCCTATATGTGACTCACAACAACGTGGTATAGTATGTCAAGGCCTATGTATGCAACACACAAGGTGGTCCCTTAAATCTAGATTTAATGTGTAAGAAAAAAACATAGCAGGAAATATAACTGAACATAAGTTCTAACAGGTTATGCCATGTATCACAGTTTATTTGTATAAAGAAATAATGAATAATGCATGAAATATGAGCTAAACAAATAAACAGCAAATGACAAGGTGTCTTGCCTGGTAGGACGCCTGGCGTACTGCAATGATTAAGGTGGCACGAACTACAACTTCAGGTAACTAGTACACAAGGTGACCTCTGATGGTGGTATGGACAGTTCCATCGGGTCCACGACGGTCAATTTAGTTAGGGTGGACATAAGGTAGTATAGAATTGGAAGGGAATAGAAATGGGCTCGTCACGGACATAAGGAAAATGGAAGTAAACGGATAATAATAGAAATTAAATATATAAAACTAGTTTTTCTTGAATCAAAATATCTTAGAAATAAGTAAGAAAGAAAAATACTTTAACTTAATAAAAAAGTTTGGCAAAACTCAAAATATGAATTCTGATGGCACTATAATTATTAGCAAAATATTTTAGATAGCATAAAAAGGAGAATCGTTTTTAGAAATCTATGTAAATCCAAAATGAATATTTGTTGTCTAAAATAGTTTTTAGAAAAAGAAAAAAAGAAAAAAAAAGAAAAAAAAAAAAAAAAAAAATATACTACAAAACTATAAATAATAGGGTTAGCTATTCTCCCTAAATCAAAATTTATAACTAATAACAATCATAACAATAATAATAATAAAATTATATTACAATAGTTAACCCCTATATAAATAAACATAATATAATAATAATAATACAAAATATTAATAATGTATTTACATATACCGTACATACATATATTCTTAATACAAATAACATAATAATAATAATAATAAATAATAATAATAATATAATAATAATCAACACATGTGGGGGAAACCAATGCTGGCTTTCTCTTCAGAGGGGGTCACTGAGAAAATTTGTAGTGGGAAAAAAAAGGAAAGTGAGAGAGAGGAGTTCGGAGAAAGAGAGAACGGAGGGCGAGAGGAAGGAGAAGAGGGAAATAGCGGGAGGCTGGGTTCGCTGGTTCGAGGCTGCTCCAGTGGAGAGAGGGGTGCTGGCGGAGGAAGCGGAGCGGCGCGGCGAGGGTTTTCACTGGCGGCTGCCGTCCGGCACGGAGGCGTGAAGAGAGGGTGGGGACGCACGGCGACACTGCGGGGTCTCAGCGTTGGCCGCGGAGGAGGAAAAGGAAGAGCGGGGGAAGAAAGGAGGAGGGATCTCGCCGGCGGCGAGGCGCGTGGTTCCACCAGCCGCGACGAAAGAGGTGCCCGCATTGGCGACGCAACTCGCAGAGAGGCGTACGATGCTGGGAAGCACGACCACGGGGTTCGACTCAATGACGGCTCCCCGGGTGAGAAGTTTCACGCGGGGGCTCCAGCGGCTGGGGTCTTGGGTCGGGCGCGCGACATGGATGGTTGCAGCGGATCCGGTCGGAGGTAGGTAAGTGGTGGTGGTGATGGTTTTGGGAAGATTTTTGGGTGGTTCGGAGCTGGTCCACTTGGTGGCTGGCTCCGGCGAGAGTTGGCCGGAGTTGGCAGAGTCGGGTTATGTCGTGGTGGTTCGAAAGAGACCGGGACTACAGGTGGTAGGATGGATGGTGATGATAGTGGCTGGAGGTCGGTGTTGTGGCGGTGGACGCTGATCCTGGTAGTGACTCGGGTACTGGCGGTGGTGACGAAGATTGTACGGTGATCGACGGGGAGTGGCTTGGTGTACATGGAGGAGGAGGATGGTGATGCCTCGGACGAGGAGACTGTTTTCGAAAAGTCTAAGGTTTTGGTTTGGTCTTAGGAATCGTGTCCAAGTGTCGGTCACGGGAATTGGATTGTGATGTACATGTAAAAAGGAAATAATCTATTGGAAGACACCCGGGGTCGGACCCGAGGCCGTCACGGCTGACACGAGGAGGAATTAGACACCGACACGATGCACAGGTTTTGTTTGTGGTAAGAAATATTTTGGAGAAATAATGAATGATAGAAATTTAGAGGAGTACCTACCTTTTATAGGATGTGGGAATTCCCAATTGGATAAGGATTAGGATTCATTTAAACCCAAGTAGATAATCCAATTATTAAATTAAATCCATTCAAAAATTTCAAATCTAAAGCTAAATCAATCTAGATATAATTACATTATATCTTTTAGTTTAAAAATCAAATAAGATAAATCAAATTTCAGATATAGATATTAATTTAACAATTTAAATAAATAAAATCAAATCAAGATTTAAATTGCCCCAAAAATTTCAGAATATATTTTCCAAAAATACTAATAATAAAATTTTGAAAATAACATTATTATTTAAAATAAACTAATAAATAATTATGAAATATGTATGCACAAATAATTTTACATAATTATACTTTTCTAGTATACCATTTATAAGAATATTATTTTTATTATAACTTATAAATGAAAGGCTTTTCATAATTAAAATCTTAAACTTGGAAATTTTGGTACGATAGCTAAAAATAATTATTATCTATATTATTTCGAAACTATAAAAATAGAAAAATGTTTTTAAAAATATGTACGCTCGCACATATTCACACTCTTCGAGCAATTACGAAAAACCAAATTTCGCGCGCGACGTACAATACAACTACGCGACGTACAATATACAAAATAAAAAAATCAGTATCAAATTTTTTTAAAAAAATAGTAGAAATTTAGGGATTTTACAATTGAAGGTTGGAACCATTAGTGACTTTATTCAGCTCAGTAGCCTGGCAAGTGACCAATGCTTACTGATTTTCGTTCACTATTCATTGTTACTGTTATATATTTGGTTGGCTAGCCCTGCTTGATACGGCTTGATACGAGAATTCCTATATATAAGCATTACTGGGATAACCTAGCCAAACTATAGAAAGTCGTAGGATTGACTGGTCTCCTGTAAACTGACTCGCTTTTGATTTGTTCCTTCTGTTAGAAGTCGAAGAATATGGACTGTCATGGTGCGTGGTCCAACCTATGTCCTTGTTTGGTTGTTGGGTTAGGCCATTGTGCTATGATAGGCTATGAACCAAGGTTGTAACATAGAGTCTATAGCTCGATCATGGTCATAGGACGTATTTTATCACATAGAGATACGACATCTCTTGTCCTTGTTTGGTGTAGTGATGTCGCATTGCCTCGATGATGGGATATATGCATATACTTATGTTCCGGCCATATTATGTATATTTGGGTTTTATCTCTTTCATTTGTGCTGCCTTGTGGTTATTACTACCACTTTCTAGATAGGGATATTTTGTCATTTTACAGTATAATATGTTGCATATATTTATTTTATTAATTATAGCGATGGTTGTATTTATTAGTGAACTAGCTTATTCATTGTACCCTTGGTTAGTGAACCCGATTAGACTTATCATGACACTTGGACCAACATTTTAGGTTAGTAGATTTTTAGGGTTTTCCGGCCAGTTTTTGGTCTAGCAAGGGTTTGGATAGAAAAATAGGTTTGTGAGGGTAATCTAGGATAATCTAAATTGCTAGCGATCCCAACACACAATTTATCTTGACTCAAGAAAATAGAAAATACCAAATAAAGTAAAAAAAATCTTCTTTGTCGATCACGTGAATCTTCTGTATTCTTTTTGAAGTCTTCTTTGCTCTCTATATCAATGTCGAAGTTTTAAGTTAATTATCAAAATCAAGTTGATCATGGCTGCATGGGCCAACAATCTCACCCATTTTGATTGTAAAAGCATGGAAAAGAATAAAGAAGGAGCCATGCGGCCAGAGAGCCCCCTGCGGCTCAAGTATCCATGCGGCTCGAGCGTCTATGCGGCTCAATCAAGTCTCATGCGGTTCAAAGAGAGCCACGTGGCCTACAAATAGCTCTCTCATTTTGCATTAAATGCCTTGACGGCTGACAGCTTTGACGAAGTGACAGTTCTGACACGAAGATATCATTATGACTCCCTCATAATGACGAACTTCTTGGAAGCGAAGAAAATCTCTGACACGATCCTCGAGAGTCAGTAACTATCATGCGGCCTTGACACGTGGACAGCCCCATGCGGCTAACGAAGACTAGCTCCATGCAGCTTATGAATTTCAGCCCCATGCGGCACACGAAGACCAGCCCCATGCGGCTCATAAAGACCAGCCCCATGCGGCTCACGAAGACTAGTTCCATGCGGCTCATGAAGACCAGCCCCATGCGGCTCGAAGACTAGCTCCATGCGGCTCACGAAGACCATCCCTATGCGGCTCACGAGGACTAGTTCCATGCGGTTCACTCATGCGGTCATCCACACTCATGCGGCTCAAATCATACCATACGGTCCAAATATTCTGGAGGCCACTCTCAAGCAGCCTGGACACGTGGGCAGCCTTATGCGGCTCAATGAGGATAACCTCCCTGCAGCACAGATTTCTGCTATGACTCGACACGTGGTATGATAGCAGGGCACGTGGCATCAGATTGATCGAAATCTCTCAACAAATCCTAATAAAATATTGGGATCAAATCAGATCATTTGCAAAAAAGCCAATTAAAGACACGTGTCGAGGAATCTGAGGTTGGCATATAAATCGGGAGAATTTATGTCAATCAGCATTAATTACCTGCAAAAGATTTGATACAATCACATTTATTGCTCAAATCTCGATGAACGGCCCAGATCTAATGATCCTTAGCCGCCGACTTTCAAGAATGGGCAATCATTGTAAACCCTAATGAGGCCCCCTCCCCACTCTTATAAATAGCAGGGTGCCATTCCCTTGCAATATATATACATACATATATACACAGAGAGACACATACGGAGAGATATACAGAGACAGAGACAGACGCACATAGAGACAAAGAGAGCCAAAGAGCCTGAAGAGAGAGCATTTCTTCATCAACGCCCGTCAGTTCTTCTACAGAGTCCAAAAGCTGCATCCGATCGTCCAAGGAGTAAGGCAGAGCGGCCGTCGCTTTTCCGAGCCTCTATTGTCACCCCCCAGAATCTAAAATAAACAATTATACTTAGATTGCTATACCTAGGTTTTTCCCTAGGCTTTCTTTGTACAAGCGAGTTTGTATTGTGAAGTAAAGTCCAGTCCTCCGATAATTGTTCTGTCCTTTATATTTATGGCAAACACGATGGCGACTATGCTGGGGACAAACTTCTCCACGGCTGAGGAGTTGGTGACGCAATCGGATGCAGCCAAACTTGGCTCTACGCACAGAAGATGGTCGTCCGCTTCGACCAACAGGCGTTTAAGAAATGCTCTCTGAAGGAAGTGCTGGCCCGGTCCAGAAGCGAACCCGCACAAAGAAAGCTCGCTGCGAGTGGAGGCCAAAATTATTTGCTCCTCCACAAGCTCTGGACGGGGTACTCTCTGCTGCCCAAGACGGCAAAAGCGACTCTCATACGGCTCCACATCGAGCCGTAGAGGACTCTGCTGTCCCCAAGTCTAGCAGAGGAAAGCACTACGATGCTGGACTTGCAGGACAAAGAGCGACTCTATGCGCCCCAAGAAGAAGCCGAACACTCCTGTGGCCAAATCTGCCAACCACATGCAGGAGGCTCCTACGGGTGAATCTGCCAGCCACATGAAGAAAGTCTATACGGCCAGATCATCCAGTCGCATGAAGAAACTCATGCGGCTGAGACTCCCAGCCGCATGAAGAAAGCCTATGCGCTATGTCTGCCAGCCGCATGAAGATTGTTGATGACAGCCGCATAACGCCTACTCCACGCAGCTCTGTCTTCGACCGCCTCTTTTATGGTCCTGATCTCTTGTGCTCCCAAGAAGATATGTCTGACTCTCTCCAGCATCACCTAGACTCTTCCTACTATGTGCCCTTACGCACTAGAGTGAAGAAGTCTAGGGCAGCGTGAGCCTGGCAAGCTCGGTCCGCTGATCGATCTCTGACCATCCGAGTCCCGTATACCGTTATGCGGGCCTCAGATGGGAAGTTGTATAGAACCACTCGAGTCCAGCCCCCGGCGGCAAACGGACAGAGAGGTTCGCAAAAGTCTCCTAAAATCCAGAGCAAACATGGTCGATCCAGACCCATCTGACTTGCGTGAGGCCATCCTCCACAATCGCAAGGAAAGTGAAAATGCATTAGGGTGCAAAAAGTCCTCCACGGACGTCACTGCACCCAAGTCATCGTCAACTGCTGCTGCAACAACACGATGGTACGAGAAGACCGGCAGTCCGTCTTTCAAAGACTGCAACAACCGTCTTCAGAAGACGAGGCACTTCCCGTCGTCTCCTGCAACTTACTCAGAAAGTCCCCAGATGGGAGAGGGAAAAAGACAAATGTTCCCAGCCTAAATATTTCAACCACTTTGACTAAAAGACTATCGTCTAAGCGGGTGCCCACCACCGGAGTTTTCCAAGGTACTCGTTCTAAGACGAAATCTGCTACAGTAGGAGATTCGTCGTCCACCCCACTGGGGGTTGCTGGGACTGGGGGTAGCACTCCTCCGAACCTTCACGACAATCATGTTCTAAGAAGACGAGCCGGGGGAAACAACTCTCCCATCAGATGCAATAAACCCCGACGTCCCCGAGGACGTCCACAACTCCCAAGACGAGGTGAACTCGGAGACTAGGGTACTGTTCCTTCCGAGTCCGAACCAGAAGAGAACATACCCACATACCCCGATGACTTCTCACTATAGGGGTATGATTCGAAGGGCGCTTCCTCCACCGCTCCGTCCATCTCTCCTCACGTAAAGACGGTATTCATGACAGACAGCAGCCAAAGTGGTTCTAGTGATCGCCAACGCATCGACACTCTCGAAGCCATACTGCTTTCCTTGGTCAAGTCTGTGACGAGATCAAAGCGGCCCTTCCAACTCTGCAAGGAGGGACGCCTGGCCAAACAAGCGTGGGTCCTGCGGTCAATGCGGACTCGAATTCGGCGGCACTGAACCCGGGCAACAATCCTTCTGAAACAACGGCCCCCACCGCCGTGGATAAGGCCCGCGAAGCGAGAAGAGAGGTCCAGGAGCTCCGAGCCATGTTTTATGCTCGAGAAAATTCTCAAGACCTCAGAATACGGCAACCGTACCCTGTTGCCTGGAGGGACGTTCCATTCCTGCCAAGATATAAGCCATTCAATATCAATCCTTATGATGGAAGACCTCCGCAAGTCGGTACATCACTTACTTCGAGGTCACCACCGACCAGTTGCCTCATGACGATGCCATTCTCACACGCTTATTCATCGGGGCATTGGAAGGGGTCGCCTTCGACTGGTATCACAACCTGCCAGACAACTGCATCCACTCCTTCGTCGGCTTCAAGCACATGTTCTGGAGAGATTTTACGAAGTAGGACAGGACATCACAATGTCCACCCTCATGGACGTCGTCCAAGGGGAGAAAGAGCTAACAAGGAACTATATCGAGCGGTTTTGTCAAACCGTAATGAAGCTGCCGTGTGGAAATCGGATTCCTCTTTGATTGAAATTTCCAAAAGAGATTGCTCCCAACAATCAGTCTCTGGATGGGCGAAAGTCAATTCAAGAACTGGAAGACGTTCATCATCAATGTCACAAGCGCCGAAGAACGATTGAAGAAGACTCGCCAATTGGGATTGCACATCTCGGACGGAGAGAACAAGGGCAAGCGCCCTAATACCAACAACGACAATGGGGGTGGCCCCTCCAACAATCGGGACAGCAGGGGTAAGCAGGCTATGGTGGCCGACACATCACAGAAACCTGAGCCAAAGTTGGCAGACAAACAATGGCCGCAAATCACTTACTCCTTTGAAGACGGTCACGTCAAGCCCATTTTGGACATGCTCATTCAAGGAGACAGAATTCATCTTCCTTCGCCAAGACGGGAACCTCGACCGACAGACATGGAGAACCCAAAGTACTGCCATTACCACCGCTACGTCCACCATGCCACACACGACTGCTACCAACTAAAATACATCCAAAATCTTATCGATTCGAACGCTCTGGCCATCGATTTCGAGGAGGTAACAGTGGCAGCCAATATGGTATCAGTACAATTTGGCAGCTTCCCTCCAACGGAAACCCAAGACGGTGTGGTCTCCATCCCTCTGGCAATAATAGAGATTGCTAATCTTCCACCTTCCCGGATCAGGCTGCTGGCCTAGTACCCCACACATCGCGAGGGGAGGTCATGTGGGTCCATCCAGACTTGGTATCGGAAGTGACTCAACCCACACCATCTCCCATTTGCAAGAAGAAGAGTGGAAAAGTCAGGTCCTGCCGCACAATCTCGACCGATATCGAAGAAGCTGCAGCCGTCGTCACTCGATCTGTGGCACAATCCCAACCTGTGGCTGACAACTCGACTGAAGATCATCAGCCCGCTACAACTGACGCTCCGGGACCGGCTCATCCTCTGACGACCGACAAGCCTAGGCTGAAGGAGACTCGCTTTGACAAATCCCTCCGAAAAGAGGTACTGCAGGGGCAGGAGAAGCCCTACAACTTCGACATCATGGCACAATTAGCCAACAACCGCCAAGTTGTTATTATACGAGCTTCTGAGACTCTCAAAGGATGTTCGTGCGGCTTTGAGCGACTCCAAAATGCCGATGCATACCTGGCTCAGGTCAACCTCACGGGAGAACCCGCCTGTAGATCTCCAAGACAGCGCGCAGGAGCGATGCCCAACATTGTCTTCACTCCGCAGGATATGCTCATCAAAACCAACCTGCACGATCGCCCGCTATACTACACTGGATACATTGGCGACATAAAGGTGGATCGGATGCACATTGATCCTTGATCTTCCATAAGCATTATCCCGAAGGGTCTGTTACATCATCTCCACATCCCGATGCATCGCTAACGCCTACAAGCACTGCCATTAGCGTTTCAATTCGGGTAGGAGCTTCCCAATTGGGAAGATTCGTCTGAAGTGTCAAATTGGCGATCTCCAATCAGAAGTCACCTGCTATGTCATAGATGCAGACACTTCTTACAACATCCTCTTGGGGCGCCCATGGAAACACGATTATATGATCGTACCTTCCACGCTGCACCAATGCTTCAAATATGTCGACAAACACGGCTTCGTGAGGACGAATTTGTCGACATCGATCCCTTCAAAGGGGTCGAATCCTACTACTCAGACTCCTGCCTATACGAGAAGTCGAAGAGGCACCTTGATGAAGGAGATGTAAAGCGTACCGAGACAGCCACAGGATCAGAAGAACCTCTGACGATCCACCTCCAAGCTCTCAAACCTGGCAAGTCTGCACCCCTTACAGCCACTCTGCGTAAGGACGCAATCAGCCTCTCGGCACAAGAAAGCAGATGATAATCCGGCTGCCATGGTCTGGCCAAGTGCCAAGATCCACAACGGAGCCACTGACAATCAGGCTGCCGATAGTCGCCAGCCGCAAACGGAGAAGCTCAATCCCTCCGACAAGCCAATGATGATACGCCTGCCCAAGAAGAGTCGTCACCCCGATGCAAGGTCTGGGACTTCTAGCGAACCAACCACTCTCCGCCCATCATCGAGTACCAAGTTGGGGGTCTCTAGTCTGCCAACAACTCCACGCTCTGCTCCACCAGCTGAACCCTTACGATCAAGCTGCCCAGGTCGTCCTCTCAGTCTTCATTTATACAGGAGGTAGCCGAAGAGGAACCGGAGCTAGCCAAGTATGTGGCTGCCCACACTGATGTCCCTCTGCAGATGATGTAATCCCCCTAAAAAAGATACTTACTTTCAATAAAGGGCTATCTTTGAACTACCTCGAGCTTAATAAGCTTTGTACAATGTATGCTATGAACACGGTATAGCACCACCTACACACAGGTGACAAATGTGTACACCGCAATCCAGCTTATTCCAGTGGAAGATGCTTACCGCATAATCGAGGAGGGATCATCCAATCATCTTCGCCGGAAGGACGATCTGCATCCCTTCATCATAGAAGAAGTCGACCTTGGATCAGATACCGGGAGACTGCCTCTGTATCTTTAAAGCCCCCAATCCAAATATCTCATGCAGAAGGGGTATGATATGGAGACTACGCCAGGCTTGAACTGTCACACCCCGATCTCGGAGGATCGAAAACAAGCCACTGTGCGTGATGCCGTACAAGTCCAGATTGCACTTGTACAAGGCAAAACCATTACAGTTCCTGGTAATTCTCAGAAAACATCAATAGAGGCAGCAGAACCAAGCAGATAAATTAAGTCACATTTTATAAAGAAATATACTCTTTATTGATAATCAAAATGGATTACAAGACTCGCAACGGAATACAGAGTTTACAATTGATTACAAGACTCTTGAGTAGCCAACTGAATGTATACACTTGCCCTTTAGGCTACAAATGAATATACCAACTTCTTTACAATGACTCGCCAATTTGGTTACAATCTCACTGGTACATCTGAGTTCCACTGTTCCATACATTATGTCCCGTATAGCAGAAGACATCGTCTTGAAAGAAGAGCTTCTGCACACCATCCGATTCATCGATGCCAAGCACTGATTCACAGGAATTCCCCAAGCAAACACCTGTAATATTGCCCACAACGTGGTCAGTACATCATCAATGTACTGGCGAGCGGTGCTGGCCCAACTCACCTAAGAAGACAATACTAAGTAAACATATTGTAGCACATTATTAACAGTGGTCTTTCTCGTTGCCTTAGGGTCAATTTCATGTTATAGCCGACAAGAAGTAAAGCATGCAAATCTCATAGCCAACATAATTTAAAGCATACTGTTATCAACCTTTGGTGATTCTTACCCACGATCGTGTAGCCATCCCTGTACATTTATAATACTTACTCTGCCTGCACAAGACATTGTTAGGAACAATATCATGATTCAATATGAATATCACCGTTCAGGTGATTCTTACCAACAGCCGACATCCTTCCCTGTATTTGAGTAATAACTTACTCTGCCTGCATAAGACCATTAGCACTGGACCTATCTATATGAAGGTCACTGGCGACACGCCATCCTGGACCGTCTTCTGGTGAACGGCTAACTCCAAATGGGGTGCTAATCCATGGAGGTTTCGAAACACCGTGCTACTACTTCAGCACCCAGGGATTTCAGCGTCCTTTCAATGGGCGGTAGCAAACCACCACTGCAAGTCCTGCAATCCCGATGTCAGTACATCGACACCATCCTTGTTCCCCCTAGGACGAACCGGGTTCCATGGCCCAGGAATACCGTTCGAGGAACGAAACCTTGTCGAAGTTGTCCATGACCATGCAACTATATTCAACTTATCTAAGAAGAAAATATATAATGCATGATAAGGAAAACTAAGCAAAACCATCATTCTCATTCATATTGCCATCTAGCCATCTTGCCTTGAGCCAACGCTCATATTATTCTGCCCATCCAGGGTCTTAGCATAATCAACATTCTACATCGGCGACGGGATAATAGAATGTTGTTACCCAAATGCCTTGCCACATCTTTCCAACCAACTCAATGTACTCACCGCCCAATTCCTGGGACTTAGCATCTATTTAGCATACATTCATTCGAATGCAAAGCAAGCATACTCACTGCCCAGTTCTTGGGTCTTAACATCTGTTTTGCCAACTATTCATTGAGCCAACGCTCGATATACTTACCGCCCAAGTATTTGGACTTTGCCTTCACCTGTCATGTAATTTATCGCAACAGCGTACAAGCATACAATTCATCTAGCCACAACAGTTTACGTTCAGGTGATTATTATCTTTCATTATCTTTCCAAATTCCATGCAAGGTGTTATTGAACAACACAATAAGAAACATAGCATACTATCCTTTATTTAAGCGTGAAGCTAAAGGATCTTTGAAGGGTTCAACACTACTCACATTTATAGAACGATTCCTGCCACGATCGCATAGACTTCCAAGTGAATCTTCATATAATCCCAAGTCCAACAAGGCTTCATCGAACCAACCATCCATCATAAGGCATCTTGCGGGTCGGGGCACTACAATATATACCACCCAGAAAAAGTTTCGTCCTCGAAACTTAAAACAAAACTCATCCCCAAAACTTCAACCAACTTTTCATGAAACTTCTCAACGACCAACTAGCACATTTAATATTTCTCCGCAATCTCTCGAATGATTTCAAGTAATGTACCGTCTCGTTACAGCATCCCAATTAATTCAACATAGTTTACCATCCTTGATATTTCCTCCGACACTCGTGCAATTCCTTAGCACATGATAATCCTTCCCGTGGCTTCGTTTGAATTCAGCATATCACTTAGTTGGAATCATACACATATTTTAGGTGTCCCCGAAATACATGCACTTCAGCCAAGTTCAGTGATAAGAAAACAACGAGCTACAGTGTAATTTCTCTTCCGAACATCAGTAATTCTTTTCAAGCATCTCGTATAATCCCACTTGTTTATTCAATATCCCAACCAACTAATAACACAATAGATGTTACCAATTCCCAACTCAAGAAATTTTCCACAATCGATCCAACATTTTCAAAATATTCAGACTTAGATGTATAAGTATTCCTTTCAAGTTTATTGTCATCCATGCCATCAAAGTTGATAAATCCTATTGCCACATTTCATTTCGATACCCCGATTCTCGTCGATCAAATCGTGTACTCATTATCGTTCGCATCCATACACTTTATTTGCAACTCATAACTTTTTCGATCATAATGCATCCATCAAATTATACCATCATCCCACTCTAGTAACATTTCTCGCTGTACTCCAATATTTTCTCGTATTGATCAAGCCAACATATTATCCTCTCGCATAGGCAACTATCATATTCCAGCAACATTAATCCCGAGTCATTTCCATTCACATTCGCTCTCGCCGATCTCGACTACATATACTATCCCATTTCGTCGTTACACTTATCCTCAATTTTGATTCGACCAATGAAATTATCCCAACTGTCTCGAAGCACTACCAACAATTTTTGCACCTCAATATTAATCAACCAAATCCAACCAGTTCCAACAATTTCCAGCTTTCCAACAAGGCAACTCAATTTTCGAACCAACATGATCTGTCATCCCATCCAACATTATAACATCAAATTTCCTAAATATCCATTCCATCCTGAAGCCTACCTTCTAACACATCTTACTCATTCTGACTATACTCATGCAACATCAATAAGGACATCCTACGGTTTTCCAACAGTCAACTTAGCATACAGTCAAGTCTCTACGGTCAGCTAATCTAAGCTAAACCATACATTCATCTAACACATATGAGATGGATAGCGATCAGGGACATACTTATCTCTTATCTTAGAGGCAACCAATTCTCATCATAAGGCAACTTTATGGTCTGACCAACTTAGGGACATGGGACACCACCCCAATCTTATGAACTTATTCCTAACACGGACAACTGAAGAATATAGCCAACCAATCTGAAACTTAAGCAACCAACAACATTCTAGGCAACTGACCGACACTCTAGGCAACCAACCGACATTCTATGCAACCAACCAACATTCTAGAGTCAAGTCTTTCTACCCGTACTCATACTCGGGTCATACCCAACGAAGTCTCATTCTAGACTTACCTGCAACCGACCAAATCCATCAGACAATTCTATCCAACAATTCTTATGGGTCAATCCAAAGCTATCATATAAAACTTATCAATCGAATATCCAAACTTTTAAATTTCCACTTTGCATAGACATAGCATCAATTATTCAATCCGACTTGTATCTTCATATCGTACTCAAATTGTCTATTCAATCGGGTCAACTATTCTGAATGATCATTCGACATTGCTATCTCAATAGTTTATCACTTATGATCTCTTTCCTACGGTCTCCTTGCGACATTTTATTTTCCACATTTTTAGATCATCGATACGGTCTGTACTTCTTAACCAATAACATAGGCAACTATAAAATCGCATTTCTTCCGAGGCATCATTTATAAATTTTCTAGCACCAACACGGTCATCTCTTAGCAATCTCCGTTAACCATCAATATTCGTTTTGCATCATCTTCTTGTGATTCCATAAGAAGATTTACTATTCATGCACCGATCCAATCTCTATAGCACCAACATCTAGCAGTCGTACATCGGTCACCTTAGTGGATATGACAAAACTCATTTGCTAAGTCATAGTCCAACAATTCTATATCTCACCAAACTTGTTATTCATGCGACAACATCATCTACCGACATGGTCTATTGCATATCATTGCACCTCGATACTTATTTGTATTCCAGCCATTCGACTCTCGTAGGGAACATCTACCCTTTCATGCATTAAGGGACAAGTACTCATTTTCTATGCCTCAAAATAGTCAAGGGTCATAACTTGTTAATTCGGAACACATCAAATTCTCTCAAGCACGCTGCACCACGTGCTAAGATCCTCTATTCCTCAAGCCCACTTTCAATCTTTTCGGTCGTTGATGCAACTCTCTCTGCATCATCTAAATCATTCGTACATCCCGGTAAGAGCCTAACATTACCATCAATTCTGTCGATATCCAACATGCAATTTCTTTCACTCAATTCCAACATCGTTCAATATTCGGTCCATAGTTATTCCCACAAAAGCATTCGATAGCAACACCACACTATCGTTACTACGCCTACAATCCTTCTTACCCAACTGATTCAAGTCTTCGCCTGAATCTAAAATTCGTTCCTTCCCAACCAAGGTATTCATTTTATATTCTCAATTCTCTTATTACCCAACTTAATGCTAACTGATAAGGTCTAGCGATGGTTCATCCGAACACATCAAAATCTTGCAACGGGTCATCCAACTTAATCATCAAGGGACAATCCTAGCCGTCATGTATCAATCGTAAGTTTAGCTACGATTCGATACCACCCAATACCTTATAGGTAAAGCAATCATAAACACATCAAAGGTCAAGGGACATCTTATCACGACTAGGGTATATGTAATATACCACCCAGAGCTCAAGCCATTCTGATACAATATTTCCTTGCATCAAACCAACGTCCAACGTAGACAATCCATCCTGCAGTGGTTATGCTGACCACAAATATCGACTCAAGATTCTGTCGATTCCCATTCCCTGAAATCTATGCACATTCTTGTTCCAACATACCAAGCCATCACCCACGGTCGATTGCTGCATAACAATCGACTCAAAGAATCCCACACTGAGACATCCAGCATACATCACAAACTTATTATAGCATCGCATCATTGTTATTCTTTTTGGTATCTTTTAGAAATTCCACAAGCACATATATCATAGCCCACATATTTAGACTTATTGTATGGAACCAGTGAGAGGTTAGAATGATCAACGGACTTTCAGTCAAGGGAACAACTTAGAATAGTTTGGAAGCAACACAGAACAATCGCAGAAGCACTATGAATCATCATAGAGGCAACTTTGATTTCATCGCGGAAGCAACTTTGAGTATTCGCGGAAGAAACTTTGATTCACCGCGGAAGCAACTTTTGAATAATCGCGGAAGCAATCTTTGAATAATCGCGGAAGCAGCTTAGAATCATCTTAGTAGCAACATTGATTCGAAACAAATCGAATAGGAATCCAAGGACGTAAAGCCGTGTTCTGATACCATTATGTCATGCCCCGATCCCGGAGGATAAAAAACAAGCCACTGGGTGTGATGCCGTACAAGTCTAGATTGTACTTGTACAAGGCAAAACCATTACAGTTCCTGGTAATTCTCAGAAAATATCAATAGAGGCAGCGGAACCAAGCAGATAAATTGAAGTCACACAATTTATAAAGAAATGTACTCTTTATTGATAATCAAAATGGATTACAAGACTTGCAACGAAATACAGAGTTTACAATTGATTACAAGACTCTTGAGTAGCCAACTGAATGTATACACTTGTCCTTTAGGCTACAAATGAATATACCGACTTCTTTACAATGACTTGCCAATTTGGTTACAATTTCATTAGTACATCTGAGTTCCACTGTTCCATATATTATGTCCCATATAGCAGAAGACATCGTCTTAAAAGAAGAGCTTCTGCACACCCATCTGATTCATCGATGCCAAGCACTGATTCACAGGATTTCCCCCAAGCAAACACCTGTAATATTTCCTACAACGTGGGTCAGTACATCATCAATGTACTGGCGAGCGGTTCTGGCCCAACTCACCTAAGAAGACAACACAAGTAAACATGTTGTAGCACATTATTAACAGTGGTCTTTCTCGTTGCCTTAGGGTCAATTTCATGTTATAGCCGACAAGAAGTAAAGCATGCAAATCTTATAGCCAACATAATTTAAAGCATACTATTATCACCCTTTGGTTTCTTACCCACGGTCGTGTAGCCATCCCTGTACATTATAATACTTACTCTGTCTGCACAAGACATTATTAGGAACAATATCATGATTCAATATGAATATCACCGTTCAGGTGATTCTTACCAACAGCCGACATCCTTCCTGTATTTGAGTAATAACTTACTCTGCCTACATAAGACATCATTAGCACTGGACCTATCTATATGAAGGTCACTGGCGACACGCCATCCTGGACCGTCTTCCTGGTGAACGGCTAACTCCAAATGGGGTGCGAATCCATGGGAGGTTTCGAAACACCGTGCTACTACTTCAGCACCCAGGGATTTCAGCGTCCTTTTAATGGGCGGTAGCAAACCCCCACTGCAAGTCCTGCAATCCCGATGTCAGTACATCGACACCATCCTTGTTCTCCTAGGACGAACCGGGTTCCATGGCCCAGGAATACCGTTCGAGGAACAAAACCTTGTCGACAAGTTATCCATGACTTGCAACTATATACAACTTATCTAAGAAGAAAACATATAATGCATGATAAGGAAAACTAAGCAAAACCATCATTCTCATTCATATTGCCATCTAGCCATCTTGCCTTGAGCCAACGCTCATATTATCATCTGCCCATCAAGGGTCTTAGCATAATCAACATTCTACATCGGCAACGGGATAATAGAATGTTGTTACCCAAATGCCTTGCCACATCTTTCCAACCAACTCAATGTACTCACCGCCCAATTCCTGGGACTTAGCATCTATTTAGCATACATTCATTCGAATGCAAAGCAAGCATACTCACTGCCCAGTTCTTGGGTCTTAACATCTGTTTTGCCAACTATTCATTGAACCAAAGCTCGATATACTTACCGCCCAAGTATTTGGGACTTTGCCTTCACCTGTCATGTAATTCATCGTAACAGCGTACAAGCATACAATTCATCTAGCCACAACAGTTTACGTTCAGTGATTAATATCTTTCATTATCTTTCCAAATTCCATGCAAGGTGTTATTGAACAAGACAATAAGAAACACAGCATACTATCCTTTATTTTAAGCGTGAAGCTAAATGATCTTTGAAGGGTTCAACACTACTCACATTCATAGAACGATTCCTGCCACGATCGTATAGACTTCCAAGTAATCTTCATATGATCCCAAGTCCAACAAGGCTTCATCGAACCAACCATCCATCATAAGGCATCTTGCGGGTCGGGGCACTACATGAACTACGGTACTGGACGACGATTACCTTTGAAGCTACCGGTCCCTGGCAAACCACAAGACTACTATAGCAAGACTCGATGTGGATTAGGGTATGTTACACCCACAATGACCCCTGAAAGCTCAGATGAAGAATATGACTGGCATTCACATTCAACCGGGTCACCAACTTCTGATTCGGATACCAGTATTGGAGATGTATTCAGACAAGTCCTGTCAGTCAACATGGCATTCGCCGATGCTTATGAAGAACGAAGACATTCCTGAAATCCTCGAGCTAGAGCCTTGGGCCCAACAGCTGGATGCACAATGGGAAAAGCGGTTCGAACAGAGAGAACCTCCTACAGAAGATGAGGTCATACAAGTGGATCTCGGCAGCGAATCTTCTCCAAAACCGATCTTCGTCAGTAAAAGCCTAACAGACGAAGAACGAGAATCGTTGCTGGAACTTGTCAAAGAATATATTGATGTGTTCGTCTGGAGTTATGAAGACATATCAGGGTTAAATCTCGATATTGCTCTTCATAAACTCAACATCTGGCCGGATGCAAAGCCAGCCAAGCAACAACAGCGACGCTTCCGCCCGGGCATCATGGATGCGATCGAAGCCGAATTCAACAAACTGATAGCCAGCGGCTTTATTCGTGAGGAGCAACATCCTGACTGGGTCGCCAACATAGTACCCGTCCTCAAGATGAACGGAAAGATTCAAATCTGCATCGACTTCCGTAATCTGAACGAGGTATATCCCAAAGACGAATTCCCCCTCCCTATCACGGACATCATGATTGACAACACCTGCGGCTTCGAACGTATGTCATTCGTGGATGGCTTCTCGGGGTACAACCAAATCAAGATGTCTCCTGACGACGAAAAGCATACATCATTCCGAACACCGATTGGCACATACTGCTACACAGTCATACCTTTCGGTTTGAAGAATGTCGGCGCTATATCAAAGAGCCATGAGCATCATCTTCAGAGACCACTTACGCAAGATGGTAGAGTGCTACGTTGATGACATCGCCGTCAAGAGTCGCTGTAAGGGAGACCATCTGCAGGATCTGAGGACGGTATTCGACCTGATGCGAGCGCATAATTTGAAAATGAACCCTACGAAATCCTTCCTGGGCGTATCCAGCGGGAAGTTCTTGGGCTTCATCATCACCGCCCAGGGTATCCATGTAGACCCTGAGACGACAAAGGCAATTATGGAGATGGGTCCCCCGAAAAATCTCTGTGAACTCAGAGGCCTCCAAGGGAGGCTAGCTTACATCAGGAGGTTCATTTCTAACCTCTCCTGGTGATGTCGACCATTCACCCATATCATAAAGAAAGGCGTCTCATTCGTATGGGACGAAGAGTGTCAACGTGCCTTCGACAACATCAAAGAATATTTGTCGAACCCTCCAGTCCTGGTGGCCCCGGTTGCTGAAAAACCATTCATGCTCTAAGTACAAGCAATGGAGCATTCCCTCGGAGCTCTGCTGGCACAAAACAACGATACAGGCCATGAGCAAGCCATATATTACCTTAGTCGAATGATGATTAGGCCTGAGCACCGATACACCGCTATGGAGAAGGAATGCCTTGCCCTGGTGTTCGCCATTCAGAAGACGCGGTACTATGTCACTGGACAAACAATACATGTGATCTCACGAGTCAACCCTCTCAGGGTCCTCATGACCAAACCAGGGGCACTCAGCTCTCGCCTCGCTACATAGGCAATATTGCTGTCCCCTTATCATATGATCTTCATCCCGCAAAAGGCGGTCAAAGGTCAAGCCCTGGCAGACTTTTTGGCAGCCCACCCGGGTTCGTAGTCATCCAGAATATATGAAGAGATCCCAGATGAGGTCGTCGACTCGCATGCAACCTCTCACGATGATATATGGCGAATATTCTTCGACGGTGCTTCGAGAACTGGACCCAAGGGCAACATCGTCGTCGGAGTCGGGGTGGTGCTGGTTGTCCCTTCCGGATTGGTATTAACGCGCTTATTCTCTTACAGAGCCCTGCTCTAACAATATGGCCGAGTATAACGCTTTGGTCATTGGCCTCCAACTGGCAAGAGAGCTGGGGGTAGAATATCTTGAAGCATACGACGATTCTCAGTTAATCGTCAATCAAATCCGGGGCTCATACGAAGTCCGCCACGAAGACATGATCCCATATCACCAAATAGCGATCGACATCATCTCATCGTTCGAAGGGTTCTTCATCGAGCATGTTCCCAGACTCCGAAACATCGAAGCCGATGTCTTAGCAGGCCTGGCCGCTTCTCTAGCAGTGCCAAATCATACTCATCAATCGGTAGATGTGATAGGTCACGAACTGGTCTGCCCCAAAAATAACGTTCAATTCGTGGCAAGTTATGCCGCCCAGACGATCGACGATGTCCCAGACTGGAGACAACCATTCATTGACTTCGTCGTCTACGACATCCTGCCTGAGAACCCAAAGGAAGCCACTTCCATCAGAAGGTTCTCTCAGATTCTTCTACGATACAGAGACGAAAATGCTGTATCGCCGATCCTATGATAGATTATTGCTTCGGTGTCTATCAAACGTAGAAGCCAAAGAAGCCGTACGAGAAGTTCATGACGGTGTCTGTGGGGCCCATCAGCCTGGCCCTAAATTGCAAGACCGTCTTCGCCGAATGGGCTACTATTGGCCCATGATGGTGGCAGATGCAATAGACTATGCAAGAAAGTGCAAAGCCTGCCAAGTCTTCATCCACCAACCATCCGAGTTTCTACATCCGACAGTGGCGTCCTGGTCGTTCGAAGCATGGGGGATGGATATCATCGGTCCGATTACTCTACCTTCCTCCCGAGGACATCGCTTCATACTCGTAATCATAGATTATTTCTCCAAATGGGTGGAAGCTGTTCCTTGCAGAAGTCAAAACTTCAAACGTGATCGACTTCCTTAAGCATTACGTCATCTATCACTTTGGACTGCCCCGAAGGATCATCCACGATAATGGTCTGCAGTTTGCAAGCCACGCCTTCTATCAGTTCTGCGACAAGCACCGCATCCAGAATATTGCTTTGACGCCATACAATCCAGCAGCGAATGGGTTGGCAGAAGCATTCAACAAAACCATCATCAAGTTACTCAAGAAGTTCGTATCGTCCAACAAACGCGACTGGAATGAGAAGCTTGGTGAATGCCTATGGGCGTAGCATACCACGGTCCGAACACCACAGGGAACACATCATTCTCCCTGGTGTACGGGAGTGAGGCAGTTCTCCCATTGGAGACTCAAATACCCTCACTCCGCGTCGCCCTCACTTATCAATTGGCGACGGATGATAACTACCGTCGCCGACTACAAGAGTTAGAGGCCTTAGATGAAAAGCGCCTCCTGGCTCAGCAACGAATCGAGCTTTACCAAGCACGCATCTCTGGAGCCTTCAACAAGAAGGTTAAAATCAGAACATTCCAAGTGGGCAATCTCGTTCTGGCAGTCCGGAGGCCGATGGTCATGACTCACAAGACCGCCGGCAAGTTCCAGTCAAAATGGGAAGGTCCATTTATCATCGAGGTTGTATTCTCCAACGATGCCTACCGCCTCGCAAAGCAAAATGGAGACTTGCTCATATTGTCCGTCAACGGCAAGTTCCTGAAGAAATATTATGTCTAAACGACATATTCTAGATTATCGAGTTATGTACCCGCTGGTGCCGTTGAACTCACACACACAATATTTCAGATTATCGAGTCATGTACCCGCTGGTGCCGCTGAACTCACATCCACAACATTCCAGATTATCGAGTTATGTACCCGCTGGTGCCGCTGAACTCATATCCACAATATTCTAGATTATCGAGTTATGTACCCGCTGGTGCCGCTGAACTCACATCAACAATATTCCAGATTATCGAGTCATGTACCCACTGGTGCCGTTGAACTCACATCCACAACATTCCAGATTATCGAGTTATGTACCCCTGGTGCCGCTGAACTCATATCCACAATATTCTAGATTATCGAGTCATGTACCCGCTGGTGCCACTGAACTCACATCCATAACCAGATTATCGAGTTATGTACCCGCTGGTGCCGCTGAACTCACGTCCACAATATTCCAGATTATTGAGTCATGTACCCGCTGGTGCCTCTGAACTCACATTTCGGTCACTCTTTCAGATAGTAAGTCATGTATGATCATACCTCTGAACTTTCTTCCTGAAAGAGATCCTCCCTTATTATCCACTACCCGCACTCCCAGTGCACAAAAAGGGTAACCGATCCATAAATTTCCAAAACGGCCATGTTCTCATTACCTCTGAGTCGTTTCACTTTCGCCAAAAACAAATCACCCCTTTACATAGAACTTCCATGTCCTCATTACCTCTGAGTCGTTCTATGTACCCTCCTTCATTGAGCACGCTCCTGTCATGTCCTCATTACCTCTGAATGGGAAGGCTCCGTCGAAGAAACCTTCATGCTTGCCATGTCCTCATTACCTCTTAGTAAGTATGATGATTCCCTTTTGACTTATTATCCGTACCCACAACCGGAGTACGCCAAGGATAATAGGTCCATAAATATTCTCCGCTGAGTCCGCTCCTGCCATGTCCTCATTACCTCTGAGTAGGAAGACTCCACGGTAAAACCTCCGTACTTACCATGTCCTCATTACCTCTGAGTAAGTATGTTGGTCCTTTATCGTCTTATTATCCGTACCCCAAACCACGGTTCGCCAAGGGTAGTAGGTCGACAAATGTCCTCTGTTGATCACAAATATCCTCCGTTGAGTCCACTCCTGCCATGTCCTCATTACCTCTGAGTAGGAAGACTCCACGATAAAACCCTCATACTTGCCTTGTCCATATTACCTCTGAGTAAGTGTGTTGGTTCCCCCCATCCTATTATCCGTATCCTAAGTCAGGGTACGCCAAGGGTAATAGGCCTACAAATTTCCTTTGCTAAGTCTCTTAGTACAGGCCTACCATTCCTCATCATGCCACGGGAGCCCAGCTGCTCCATGGCACTCTATCTCCGATACCCCGAACACCCACGACCACCTTGCCGTGGAACTGTTCTAGGTATCCCCAATCAAACTTGTTATCCGTACCTAAAACCAAGGTATGCCAGGGGTAACAGGTCCACAAACAAGTCCCCCATGGGGGCAAACATCACCACGATACCACAGGCACAACAAGCAATACAAATGAAGGGTAGAATGGAAAGTACTCTTTATTTGAAAGACGAAAAAAGTATTACATGTTTTGGGACAACGTCCCTCTCAATGGAAAAAATGAAAAAAAGAAGAAGAAGAAACAAGAACAAAACAAGAAGAAAAGGTCGACTATTGCTCGACATTACACAACTCCAAAAGGCGGTTTCTCACCAAAGCAGTACCCCCTCAAGCCTCTGTCTAGCTCGGCGCTCAGCCTCCTGAGACAACTGCTCCCCATTATCCAGGTCCATGAGTGCCCGACAGTCGTCATCCAACTTCTTCAGAGCCACTTCCAAGTCAGCCGAAGCTTTATTGACATTATCAGCTTCCTGGATAATCAGCCCTCTGTCGATCCGGGCAGCCTCGAGCTCAGATTCAAAGAAAGTTAACTTCCTCTGAAGCTCAAGGATCTGTTCCCGTGTCAGCAATCCTGCGAGAGGCAGTTGCTTCCCGAGCCGTAACGTCTTCACTCTCATGGCTCAATTGATCATATCGATCAGACAAAGTGCGAGATCCTTCAGTATGGCTGGCCTAGTTTTATCCTGAGCTGCCTTCGTCTTCTCTATAGCAGCTGTGAGGGAGCCGCGCTCCTGATCAATAGCAGCAGACAGATCAACCTGCCGCTATACCTGAAGCTGGCCACCAGTTGATCAGTCTCCAGCAATTTCGATTCCAGAAGTGTAACCACCCCTGCCCCACCTGGAAGGGCCTTAAGGATATCGATTTGACATGGGCGCATTACCGGGCCAAGACGAAAGAGGTCCCTGTGTCCACAGTAGCTTCTATTCCCCTTTTCAGGTGACGATGAAAGCTGTCGACCTCGTCCTGTAAAGATTCGTCCAGGACCTCTGTAGAGGACGGCGTCAGAGGGAGCGTGGCCGGCAGCATCGAAGGAGTGGTGCTAGAACTGGCCACCAGGGGGCGACTTCCGAATAGAACATGCACGGATAGCGGCCAACTCTTCCTTGCCACCCGAAGAACCTGGACGCTTGGCAGGGCGGAGAGGTCGACTCTCTGGGCCGTCCGAGCAGAGGAAGACACGAGGACCATTGTCCCCTGCCCCGATTGTTCCATCACGGAATTGCCGAACTTGAGCCCGCAAGAGAACCATCAAGACGAGCCGGAGGGAGAGGAGGTACGTCCCTCTCCGCCAGCGCCCCTTCGACAGAGTTTGTCTCAACAAGGTCCGTCCTCGGCACGGGAGAGGTAGGACCTGCATGTCCACGACAATGATCAATCGACGTGACCCAAGGATGTGATCATAAAGCAGATAGGTCTCCTCGTAAGTTAAGATTCGGCTTATCTTACCGAGAGAGGAGCATCGAGGCTGCAGCTCGTTCACAGCTGGCAGGGTCTCCGCACCCGCGATCTCCAAATTAAATCTGGACAGCTCCCATGACCCGGCCACCTCAGAGAGAGAGGAAACCTGATCAGCATCATCTGGACAGAATTCAGCAATTTCAGGGGCAGGCTCACCGGAGCCCCCGTCATCACGAGTCACGATCTCGGCTACTCGAGAGTCCTCTTCTTCTAACGCCTACAGAGGGAAGGAAGATAATTAAAATCAAAGCTAAAAGAAAGGAAGGACCGGTAGTAACTTATTTACCTCTGAGGCGGGGTCGATTTCTTTGCCTCTTTCCTTTATAGTTAGCCCGCGGTGTCTGGTTGCAGCCAGTTTCCGAGAGCGAGGAATGCCGCCGATAGGAGAAAGTTGCCTGCTACGCTTTCGTACAAGACCGGGTACAACGGATGACTGATCAACCACTATCTCATCTGGCAAAACAGGTGGCTGATCCGTCCCTACATCTGCCGCCGGAAGGGAAGGGTCATCTCCATCAGGCTCGTCGTCTTCGTCATCTGCAGCATCAGAGTCCGAATCCGGCACCTCGACTCTGTTCTTCCTCTTCCTTGTCTTGGCCCCCTGGGAACCCTCATCCAGGCTGGTACCAACGATGAAACTGGTACATGGGTTAAAACCGATACGGGGCTTGTTCGTCATGATGTGGTACAAAGCCGCCATATACAATATATCTACTGACGCCTTGATAGTGGGAACTGAGAAAAAGGCACGGATATGGAATGTGTCATAGTAATGCCAAGCCCGGATGCCATCTAGAAGGCTACCTTCAAAGCCCAGACAAGAGCTGGGGCTGTCTAGAAAAAGTGACTATACCCAAATTGTTGGGCGAACCTGCTAGGCAGATAGGGTTCCAGAAAGACAGTGTTACGGTTGCGATACACCAGATGCGGGGCGGATATTTCGTAGCCACAGAAGCATCTGGCCGTCCGGAAGTTGAGGGGGCCCAATACCGTCAAGATGGACAGCCGCTACTTCCTCATCAGTAAAACGAGGGACAAACACGAAAATGTTGTACATGTCTGCCCTCGCCAGTGCCATCCGGCAAGCACGCATGGTCTCAATTCCCAAGACTCATTATGATAGCGGAAGATAAAAGCGTCATCATCAGTAACGCCGTCTTCAGAGCCGGTCTCATCAAAGACGGATAATGCATCAACAACCACCCCATCAAATAATGATAGGGCAGCTCGGTCCGTTCAAAATCTTTCGTCACCTCACGAGCAATAACCTTGGATGTGAAAGTTCGAAGGCCACGGTGTATGTTGTACACCATGGCCGGGAGGAGAGCTAGCCGGACTCGTAAAACTAACTTCACAGCGGAAGGATAAAATTGCGACTGATCCTCTCGATGGAACCTGCTCCGCCCGAGACTACACATTTTCGCAGCCATATCATTAAGAATCCCGCCAGGAGCGCCTTCTCCGACAACTCTTGAGTGTCATGATAAAAATAACTGAAAGAGTCGGTCTGACTTCCGAATCTGTCACTAGAGGTGGCCACCCTCTTAGCTGACGACACTAAGGCTTCCACCGCCTCCCGGGTTTTAGGACGGCGAGGAGTAACTTGACCTGAGGCATCCGTCGTAAAGAGATAGCGCACCCAGTCCCTAGTATGAGGGGCATTCCCTTCCGAGCTGTTCTCCTTCTTGGCTATTTGATGACATGTGCTATAATGGCACACTATCTCTTGATAAAGAGCCACGAAGCCTGGATACCGCCTTTCCAACTCTTCGAACTCGTTCGTGGGAGTATACGCCTCAAAAGCGTCGTCCCCCCAAGGAAGCTTGGAGATCGCATGCATTTCGTGGAGCGCAAGCCCTATTTCCCCTACGGGCGTATAGAAGGTCCCCGTACGGCGATTATACATCTCCAGCAGAGATATAAACAATCTCTTGTTTAGGCAAATCATGGCTGGTGCCCCGAATAGCATGGTAAAGACCAATCTCGCACAGAAAGGCCTCATACTTTTGCAAAATCTACGTAGACAGACGGGTCCACGAGGGGATCGGATGTATCCAGCTGGGGAGCATCAACCGACCAATGGAATAGGATCCCTTCCGAACAAGTTGGTTCATAAAGGTGTCGGCTGTAAAAATATGAAATTGGGACCCGGCACATTCAAGAACGTACCCGGGGCCAACCCCATTACAGAACAGCTGGCGTGCACCTTGCCTGTACACACCGACTTCAGGTTGTTGTTATAATGGATGTCTCCCATGAACATCCCACTTCGGGTAGGAGTTAAAGAATCTTCCATCTTCCGGTCCAGTGGGAGCATATTGAACCAGGATAAAGGGAAGTGACGCTTCATCTGGGGAATGCGGATCGCCATCCCGTTAGAAACAAAACTCCAGCTCTTTACCTCGAGAATCTGACCGTTCTTCACACTCAAGGCGTCTCCAAAGAAGAATGTGGGCTTCAAGTATTCCCCTTCTAATTTTTCCGAGTTCATCATACCATTAAGAAAATAGAAAGGCTGATTCTTGAGGGCATTCGATCTCGCCGGGGGCTCGTCACTCGAAACTGGTCAGCCATGTATTGGACTATATGGTCGTACCTATAGCCCAGAGCAGCTTGGGCACTGCCTACCAGGAGCTCTCCAACAGCATTAACCGGCAAATTCACTGAGAAGAAGACAGAAAAAGATAAGTTAAAAGGATGGATAAAAAAAACTAATGGGTGCTTTCGAGCTCATGCAGCTCCAACTTAACAAAGCCTCATGTGTCTCAAGAGAACATTTATGCGGCTCCAGCTTACTGAAGCCTCATGCTGGTCAGGGGAACGCTTATACGGCTCCAACTTACGGAAGCCTCATGCGGCTCAAGCTCAGCAGAATATTCATGTGGCTCCACTTAATGAAGGGTCATACGGCGGTACTGTCATAAGGCCCGCAGGGATCGGATAAGTTCGTGCGGACCACATGAAAGACATATATGGACGATCTATGCGGCTCAGTGTAGCTTATGCGGCTTTGTTGGCAAAGCGCGTATGCGGCCACAGTGGCTATTCTTATGCGGCTCATGCGACTCACATGAAAATAAAGGCTCGTGCATAAAGCATGCGACGTAGCCATAGCAGTTAGAGTTCTTCAAAACCAGATAAAGTCCTTACCATCAATGAGAGGATGGACGTCAGGGTGAGCTGCGGGCACGACGGTCGGGGAATGGCCGCGGTTGAAGTAGAGGCAGTCTTCTTCGACGAAGATGCCGCCTTCTTGCCCTTAGCCGCAACGGTCTTCTTGGAAGCCATTGGCAATTAAAGAAGAAGATGACAATGGAGTAGGGAAATTTTGAAGTGAAGGAGAAAGTAAAGAAGTTTTCTCTCTCAAACTCCTCCTATTTATAGGAAGACAAGAGAGGGGAACACGTAGATTGATAACCGCCTCGAAAAGACGAAACCGACTCCTCGGATTTCGTCCCCTCTCTCATAAAGGAGATTCACCCAGAACATAAAATCCAAAAGATTTAATGAGCCGACCCTTGGGATCTCCCCTAAAGGCGACACTAAAATGAATTCGAGGCAATTTATGACGCGCACACGTGGCAAGGAGCTATGCTGCCCTAAAGTCCCTACGGCTGATTGACTCAATACGGCCGAGTCATCCATGCGGCCGAGACATCCATGCGGCCGAAACATCCATGCGGCCGAGACATCATATGCGGCCAGAAGAATACATGGCCATGCTTCTTATTCAAAGTATTTCAATTTTACAAATTGAAAACTTTGAAGGGGGTCTTGTAGAAGCATGGAAAAGAATAAAGAAGGAGCCATGCGGCCAGAGAGCCCCCTGCGGCTAAGAGAGTTCATGTGGCTCAAGTATCCATACGGCTCGAGCGTCTATGCGGCTCAAACAAGTCTCATGCGGTTCAAAGAGGAGCCACATGGCCTACAAATAGCTCTCTCATTTTGCATTAAATGCCTTGACGGCTGACAGCTTTGACGAAGTGACAGTTCTGACACGAAGATATCATTATGACTCCTCATAATGACGGACTTCTTGGAAAGCGCAAAAAATCTTGACACGATCCTCCGAGAGTCAGTAACTATCATGCGGCCTTGACACGTGGACAGCCCCATGCAGCTCACGAAGACTAGCTCCATGCGGCTCATGAAGGCCAGCCCCATGTGGCTCATAAAGACCAGCTCCATACGGCTCACGAAGACCAGCCCCATGCGGCTCATAAAGACCAGCACAATGCGGCTCACGAAGACTAGTTCCATGCGGCTCATGAAGACCAGCCCCATGCGGCTTACGAAGACTAGCTCCATGCGGCTCACGAAGACCATCCCTATGCGGCTCACGAGGACTAGTTCCATGCGGTTCACTCATGCGGTCATCCACACTCATGCGGCTCAAATCATACCATGCGGTCCAAATGTTCTGGAGGGGCCACTCTCAAGCAGCCTGGACACGTGGCCAGCCTTATATGGCTCAATGAGGAGTAACCTCCCTGCAGCACAGATTTCTGCTATTACTCGACACGTGGTAAGATAGCAGGGCACGTGACATCAGATTGATCGAAATATCTCAACAAATCCTAATAAAATATTGGGATCAAATCAGATCATTTACAAACAAGCCAATTAGAGATACGTGTCGAGGAATCCAAGGTTGGCATGATAAATCGGGAGGATTTATGTCAATCAGCATTAATTACCTACAAAAGATTTGATGCAATCACATTTATTGCTCAAATCTCGATGAACGGCCCAGATCTAATGATCCTTAGCCGCCGACTTTCAAGAATGGGCAATCATTGTAAACCCTAATGAGGCCCCTCCACTCTTATAAATAGCAGGGTACCATTCCCTTCCAAATATATATACAGACATATATACACAGAGAGACACATGCGGAGAGATATACAGAGACAGAGACAGACGCACGTAGAGACATAGAGAGCCAAAGAGCCTGAAGAGAGACCATTTCTTCATCAGCACCCGTCAGTTCTTCCACAAAGTCCAAAAGCTGCATCTGATCGTCCAAGGAGTAAGGCAGAGCGGCCGTCGCTTTCCCGAGCCTCTATCGTCACCACCCAAAATCTAAAATAAACAATTGTACTTAGATTGCTGTACCTAGTTTTCGTCTCTAGGCTTTCTTTGTACAAGCGAGTTTGTATTGTGAAATAAAAGTCCAGTCCTCCGATAATTGTTCTGTTCTTTTATATTTCATGGCAAACATTGATAATGTGACAAAAACTACGATTAATATTTTTATCGCTGTTCAGCTTTGGTTTGGAGGTAGACCGGTACGAAAGTAGCTCATGCAATGGTACAATATCTTTTTGGAATTGCTCCCCATTAATAAAATTAGGTCATATGTTTGACTTGCTCCCCTGCAAGAAAATAGTTTTTGTTGAACATCTATGAAGTCTAAAAAAAACTCAAACCCAAACTTTTAGAGCAACATGAGTATATCTTGATAATCAACAGAGTAGTGAAAGTATTATAAAGTTCTCCCCCGTTTTGTATTATAAGCAAATAAACAAATGGTTGCTAAAATTATGAAACTGATACATAAAGAACTAATAATACATGACTAAAAAGAAACTCATAACTACTAAAGTTTGATATGCTTTAAAGAAGAATTTATCATTAATACATAAGTAAAATAAAAATAGTAACGTTGTAACAGTGGGAAACATCATCAATCATAATCCTCATCGTCATTATCAACACCACTGCCCTAGAAGGATCAGTCTCAACAGATCGGTTGGGATCATAGCGGGTAGCAACAGGGTCAATGTAACGCTGAGCCTCGCGATCATCAATACGATAGCCAATCACCGAGGGGTCAAGAACCATGGGGATAGGTCCACCAGGGTGTGAGCAAAGCTGTAGGTAACATCCCTCAGTGTTGGATATGACCAGAAGCCGAAGAGTGGTACAAAAATTTGTGTCACAAACTAATCCAACATCAAGGCCCGAAGAGACTCAAGGGTGACACCACTAGGGGGATGAAAAGGATGTGAAATACTAGATGATGGGTCAACAAGAGGAGAACGATGTTCAGGAATAGGGCACGATGATGCTCATGAAGATGGGCAGGTGGAGCATCCTGGGCATAATCATCCTTGATAACCTTAAAGAACTGAAAGATGTAAGGCAAATACATCGTATAGAGAAGTTGTCATGGTTTCTTGTGACACTTATCCACAGCAGCAATGATACCTAGGAAGACTAAAAGGGACTTGGAAGTGAAGATGATAAATAACAGATAGTTCCAAGTAGGAGATCTCATCGGTAGAGGTAGTTTTTGGATGAATAGTAGAAAATGCCATCCGATGCAAATCATAGAAGTAGTTGTTCAAGTGTTCAGGACGAAGAGTGCCTTTAGAACGTAAGTTTGGTGCACATAAAGAGGCCAAAAAAGAGTTAAAAGTCATATATGCTAGAAATTGTGCTGAGGTGATATCCACTAATGCTTCACCAATATTGGGAATATGAAGCATGATTGCCAGATCATCGACATCAAACTCAATATCAACTCCACCAACTTTTGATTTAACCGTGCCTTTTGTGACCGATAGATTGCAATAGAACATGCGGATTGCATTAGAATAAACAAGAAAACTAGTTTGAACTAGGTCTACAAGATTAAAGTGTTCAAAGAAGTTTAAATGGTCGGGAAACAAATTAAAATTAATTGGACATTCCAAACAAATTTTTCGTTGTTGGAAATCATTGAACCATTCATTAGAAGCATCTTGAGACACAAAAATAAAATCAAAATAGTCTCCGTCCGACATAACGGGACTAAAAAGTGAAAAAAGAACATTCCTCATGAACATTTGAGGAAGAAGCTTCTCCAACCTTCCTTTTCTTTTTGGAAGATGAGAAATTTTGGGAGCCATGGAAACTGAAAGAGGATGAAAGAATAGAGATATACGAAAATTGACTCGAGATAGCTCCGAATCCAAGATTTTAGAGCGTGAGAGGCTTGGATGATCGAGTTATAGGGTGGCTAGGGTTAGGGTTTCAGTGGGTTTTCGCTGTGTTAAGATGAAAAAGATGATGTTTTAAGGTATTTTTATAAGGAAAAACTCGACTGTTCAGTTATATTCTGACTTACCCTGGACCGAGTTAGGCCCAAGTTCGGACAGAGCTCGGTCCAGTTCGGTCCGTGTGTATTCAGGAATGAAATGAAAAGAATTTTGATACAGTTTTAACATTTATGCAAAGTATAATTCGAAATACTTGTGTTGAGGAAAAATAAGTAATATTAATTAACCAAAATACACAAAACGTATAGAATATTTTGGGTTAGCTGTAGGGGCCGAATCTCATCTAGCGGTAGTCCGAAAACACTTGGCACCGTGTCGCTTAGACTTTTACATCTTTTAGTCATAAGGGCCCTTTCGACTTATGACCAAAATATTTCTACAAATTTATAAATTCAAATCAAGTAATATTCAATTATAAAACTTCAACATCCAAAATTCATAATTCCTTTTATATAAAGTTAAAACGATCTTCTGCTAAGCTTCTGAAGATGTTAGCTAAATGATGTTTAGTGTCAACAAAATCTAAACTAAAATCTCTCTGCAATACATGGTCTCTAAGAAAGTGATGTTTAATTTCTATGTATTTAATGCGAGAGTGACAAACTGGATGTTTTGTGAGATTTATTGTGCTAGTGTTGTCACAATAGATAGGAATGTGGTTGTAAAATAGCTGACAGTCTTCCAAAGTTTGTTTCATCCACAAAATCTGAGCACAACAACGTCCTAGGGCTATATACTCAGCCTCTGTTGTCGATAATGCAACAGAATTTTGCTTCTTAGAAAACTATGAGACTTAGGACTTTCCTAAAAAATGACATATGCTACTGGTACTTTTACGATCAACCTTGATCCAGCAAAATCTGTGTCCGAGTAACTTATCAAGTTAAACAAATCGGTTTTGGGATATCATAGACCGGTTGTCAAAATCCCTTTAAGGTATCGGAGGATACGCTTAACGGCGCTCACATGTGATTCTTTAGGACAGGCCTGATATCTAGCACATAAACATACTAAAAATATAATATTTGGACGACTAGCAGTTAAATATAGTAAACTACCAATCATACCTATATACTTACATGCTTCAGTTGGTGTACCACTTTCATCTATATCAAGTTTTATAGACGTTGCCATAGGAGTTCCAATTGATTTGACATTATCCATGTCAAAATTTTCATCATGTCTTTTGTATATTTGGCTTGGTTGATGAAGATCCCTTGTGGACTTTGTTTGATTTGTAGCCCAAAGAAGAATGCTAGTTCTCCCATCTTGCTCATTTTAAATTCATTCTGCATATACTTAGCAAACTCATTACATAGCATCTCATTTCTTGATCCAAAGATTATGTCATCTACATATATCTGCACTAATAAGATATGCTTATCCAAAGATTTTATAAACAAAGTAGAATCAATCTTTTCTTTTGAAAAACTATGCTCAATTAAGAAAGAATTATGGCGCTCATACCATTGAAAGAAGTACTTTTGATCCATTTAAAATAGTTTAAAACAATGAAAACTTACAAAAGCATAAACCATACAAATGGATTCTAGTTTAGCAACTGGAGCATATGTCTCATCGTAGTCAATGCCTACTTTTTGATTATAGCCTTGAGCTACTAGACGTGCTTTGTTGCATGTAGCTAACCCATTCTCATCTAACTTATTTCGGAACACTCACTTGGTACCAACGATCGAATGATTATTAGGTTTGGGAACGAGTTTCCAAACTTGATTCCATTCTAATTGGTTTAGTTCCTCTTGTATTGTAGAAATATAAAATTCATCATTAAAAGCCTCTACAACATTCTTAGGTTCTATCTTAGAAATGAATGCAACATTAGCAACTACATCTCTAGTGCTTAAATGAGTACTTACACCTTTTGATACATCACCTACTGCCAGTTCTTCTGATGATTTGGTGTAAACCATAATTGCTTCGATAGACTCTCTAGGTACGAGGCATGTGTATCTTCAGGTGTTTTGTTTGCGGGAGTTTTCTCATCTTCATTGTTATTATCGTTGTTGTGTTAACTGTTCAGCTCGTTGAATGTGAATTAATTGATTCTTCAATAATGAGTGGTCTTTTATTGAATACTTCGTATCCTTAATTTGTTCTTTGCAGCATATCCCAAAAATATTCCTTCAACAGATTTTTCATCAAATTTTTATAAATTATTTTTAGTGTTTGAGATAAAACTTCTACAAACCCACAAAAATGAAATAAGAACGTTGTTCAAAATATGGCATGTTGTATAAACAGCTTCAGCCCAAAAGTACTTTGGAAGATTATGTTAGTTAAGCATTACTCAGGCCATATCGCCAAGAGTTTTTATTCTTTCTCTCCATAATGTCATTCTGTTAAGGAATTCTGGGGCAAGAGAATTTATATGATAGACCATTTGAATCATAAAATATTTTAAAGTCATGGTTATCAAATTCTTCTCCATGATCACTTCGAATGCGAATAATCATGAATTCTTTTTCATTTTGCACCTTATTACAAAAAGGCACAAATTCAAAAAAGGGCTCATTTTTATTTGCAAGAAAGTAAACACAAGTATATCATGAATAGTTATCAACTATTACGAGAGCATAAAACTTACCGCCAAGGCTGGCGGCTGTACTTGGTCCAAACAAGTCCATATGTAATAATTACAGTGGTCTAGAGTATAGAATCATGGAATTTCAGGCGCATCTAAAAGCCAGAGGTCCTATGCGCCCTAACTCTTATGCGCTAAAAAATCAACATGCACCAGAAAAGCAGAACACTTAGCATATCAGAAAAAGCAGCAAAGATATATGAAAATAGGCCTTTATTCTATATAAAAGTCGATTACATGTGTAAAATTCTTTTACAAAGGAGAATTCTTTTACAAAGAGGAAGAAAATCCTAAAAGCTACAGCCAGACGCATCACTTGTCAGGCGCATCACTTGAAGTGTTATTGCCAGGCGCATCACTCGTCAGACACATCATTCTAAGGTCTCACCCAAGCGCATCACCCTATCATATCAGCATAGGCGCATCCCCGTGCATAGTCAGCAAATTACTTCGTCATGGACGTACGGGCACTCTAGTAGGAGGAGTGGCTCTTCGCCTCCACAACCATGCGCCCAAAACTCATCCTGTGCCAGAAGCCATACACCCAGACTGGTCTATCATAGACCAAGTCGCCCTCCATACGCCTAATCCTAGTCACATCTTGACAGATCTTCTTCCACAAAATCAGAGATCTTTGAGTCATAGATATGCACCACGTATATTCTGACTATGTTCTGCTCAAGAATGGGTGCTAACCACAAAATCTCAGCAACAACCGAATCTCCACAACTACCACATGTCAGCTCCACCGCAGCCCAATAGAGTTGTTCAACAGATTTAGCTTCAACTCAGGCTGCATCGTGTAAACCCCCTAAATTTTATATATGTATTTATTTAAATTATTATGGTTTTTAGTATTTTAGAAAAAAATTATATAAAAGTGGTATATAGGAGCATATACTGTTATATATATAGTTATACTACTTACAAAAGATTGGTGGCAATATACCAATTGAGTATATCAAGTTGTACAAATTTTTAGGAATTTTTCTATATAATTTATGGTAATTATTGATATATATATATATGTATATATTCCTTTGTGTTTGAATATTTTAGATATTTAATATATAGTGAATTAGGGAAGTATATGTATATATGTGGAATTATAGGAAATTATTCATATACTGAATTGTGTGTTTTAGTAGCTTTCATAAATGAGTATGTGTGTTATATATCTATATATATATATATATATATATATATATATATATTATATATATATATATATATATATATATATAACTTAACTTTATATATTATATATTATAATATATATATATATATATAATATCTATATATATATATAATATATATATATTATATATATATAATATATATATATATAAAATATAAAATATCTATATATATATATATATAAAAATAAAATATAAAAATATATATATATAAATATATAAATATATATATATATATATATATATATATATATATATATATATATATATATATATAAATATATAATATATATATATATATATATATATATATATATATATATATATAAAAATATATATTATATTATATATAACTTAACTTATATATATATATATATATATATATATATATATATATATTATATATATATATATATATATATATATATATAAAGTTACGTTATAAAAAAATTGCATTGTGCACTTATGCCCCCCCCCCCCCCCCCCCCCCCCTTAACCGAGCCCGAGCACAGCCTTTTGAACGAAAATTTCGTGAGTAAATCCAAATCCAAACAACCCAATTCTCTATCAGTTTGAATCAAATATTTTCCAAGTAAATCCTATATAGATGCTCCACTAGATTAACTCAAATTCAAATCCAAATTTCGCTCAAATCCTATCTAATTTTGGATTTAAATCCTATATACTAAAAAAAACCAAAAAAATGATTTCTTCAAAATTCCTCCTCGTTTCTACTCCAACCTTCGATTCCTTGCACCCGAGCCTAACTGACACCCCTGCGCAGCTACCTCGCCGCATCGCCGGAGAACGGAAGAAAACCGAGCCACGAAATAGAGCACCCTGTTTCAAAAATGCAGCAAGGTACCCATCTTCGTATCCAAATTTCTTCATGCTCATTCATTCGTTTTCGCTTCTACGAACTTTTATGCGAAGCCCACATGACTCTCTTCGAGATCCACTAGACGGATTTCGAAACGACCCTCTAACGCGCTCGAAAAATCGAGGCAAAGTTAAAAAAAACCCGAATTCTGAACTAAAAAACTGTTTCAAATCCTCAACTTTGAAACCAATTTTTAATTTGTACATTAGGGATTTGTAGAAACTAATCGAAAGAATCAAACACAACATAAACGAGTGGGAACTGACATTTCTAAATCTAAAACTATAGAAAAATTTGATACGGCGTGCGTCCAGACCAACCGGGCGACGTGGTCGTGCGCTATACTCACCGAAAGGCGCATATGGATGTTGCCGACATGTGGAAACTGACTGAACCCAGTTTCGTTGCGTGTGCGCGATGAAATCAGTACGTATCCGTCGAGATAACCCGTATCGACCCTTTGCAAATTAAGCCACAACTTTGTGTACAGTCGTCGAATCGTGACGAAACTTGCGCCAACAGGACCGTATCAACTTTCTGGTCCTGTATGCCAAGTTTGGTTCAATTCTGAGTAGGTCGACCAGAATGCCTTTTTGGGGCCCGTGGCCCAATCCAACGGGCGAAATTGTACACGGCCCGTCGAAATTCAACTTTGGACATACGGTTGGGTTTGTCCTCAAATCGGATCCATAGACCTGTAGTTTGATGACTTTAGAGATCGTAGACATTGGCACGCATTTCGAAGCAAAACTGGTCCAACGACGGACATCGTTTTGACCCAAAATTATGATTTTGTCCCTGTTCCGAAATTGGACTTTTGGACAGGCGTTTCCTTGATATATCTTTTACACCAAAAATGTTCTTGATGCTTATTTCAGCATTCGGAGTCGTTTGTGGATTTTAAGATTTATTGCTGACATACTTGATTGTTCGATTGCCATTCCCGCACTGCCAAGTAAGATACCTCGCCACCATACTCCGTGATTACTTTATTTTATTTTTTTAGTTAATTATATTCAGTTTTATTCATATACTTCATGTATTATATTACTGTCATCCAAGTCTCACTTGGGTGCAAGCGACTGTATCGGTCGTTTTACTTGTGTTTATGTTATTTTATTGCATTGACTTAGCTTAGTGACCACCCAATTGATGATGATATTGGTATATCTCATACGGCCTTGACACATGATCATCATGAGTTGTGAGTCACATGTAGGACATACTCGGGTAGTCGGCTGGCCACCGATATGTATGAGACGTGCGACGGTTAGGAGTAACTGCCAATAGAATTGCATGTCAGTAGACTTGGCAGTTACTAGAGGTTCCTATGGGACATGGATGTGACCCTACTAGGCATTGGGTGGGGAGAACAGTTCCTTAACGTATGGGCGACGTATGCACTTTCATATTCCTGATCCTGCTGGCCTCTGACATTCGATGAATGTTACGCTTTGAGGTCCCTGGTATCCTGGTGGGACCATACCTGAGTTTCCTGCAGCCAGAGTGCCCATGCGTTAAAGGTTTGTTCTTAACTACATTATCATTGTAGAACTGATTGGCACTATATTGCATGCATTCCTTTCTTTTCTATTATATATCACAGTTTATATGGCATAGTGTTTTCTTGTATCTTGTTACGTCCCTCTGAGGACCTGGTTATCTCTTCAGGGTAGAAGATTTTCCACAGGAGTACGACGTAACACTGGATCCTTCATAGATCGATGACGAGACATCTCCTGCTGATTTCTAGTTTATTTATTCATTGTGACATTTAGTGGACATTTTTATATCTCTTTTCTTTCTACTTTGTGGATGTTAGACTCCGATCATTGAGACTATTTTTCATAGTTGTTTAGAGTGGGTATGTCCACCTGGCTATCTCTTTGATACACTCATTTATTATTTGGACTCCATTATCTTTAGTGTTGAGCTGTGATGAGATTAGATGATTATATTCTGGCCTGTAATTATTTATATTTACAGCTTATGTACGTATACGATGATTCTATATATTGGAGTATTCTTCGTATATGTGCAGCTGACATGTCTACGTACTTGGTCCTAAATATTTTAGGACTACGACGTTACTCATCGTCCATGCACCCCACAGCATCAGCCACGTGACGTTCTCACGTACAGGCGCATCAACATATGCACGCATAAGCAGACCAGTCTGCTGCATATAAATAGAAGGATCATTCTTTATCCTCCCAAGATCATCATATCTACTTACAGAGACAAGAAGAGACACGTTACGTCTACTTTTCCTCCAAACGCTCCGGCATCCAGAGCAGCCCAGACCTTCAAAGAATTCAAGATCGTCGTCAGATCGTCAACGGCGTCAATGCATTACCACTCGCTCCACCGATACAGTTCCAAATAAAAACTAAAGTGTACTCCTAGGAACATGTCTAAGTCCTATAGTATATACTATTCTGGTTGTAATTAAAATATCAAAGTTTTATCAATCAAAAAAACTTTGTCACATTTTTGATGGCAAACAAACTAGCAACTCTGCTGGAGACTTCTTTCTCTTCTAACGAAAAAGTTATGTCGCAATCCGACGAAACCAAGCTTGGCTCCTCCCATAAGACACTCATGGTGCACCTCAATCAACATGCGTATGAGGAGTTCATCTCTGAAGGCAATGCAAGTCCTTCGAAGTGGCTGCCAAAGCCGAAGAAGACTCGCCAATTTGGGTGCGTAAAGGCGATGCGCCGAGCACCAACGCTGAAGGGGACGTGCCCCCGCAACCCACCCTTCCTGCTGATGTTCTCAGCAAGTAAGATGTGTTCGCCAGTGCAGCACATCTGCCTGGGAAACGCAGTATTGACTGCATTCCCCAATTGTCCTCTTTCCAGTCGATGAAGATGCACCGACGAAACAAAGGTGCATCCAGCTTCCCGTGTATAAACTCTGACGTGTAGGAGAGGGCATCTATCTTTGACAGAATCACTCACTGTCGTGGCAAGGATGAGTTAGATTCTGAGTACTATGCACCTTCGTGGGCTGGTACAAAGAAATCTAAGGCAGCACGGCCATGCGCCCGAAATATGCTACGCCTAAAGTGTACCGGAGATGGGCGCTCAAAATCATGTGCACTGCCGATGGTAAACCGTACAGAGTCGACTCAGGTGCATTTGCACCAGATATGAGCCGACTCTCAAAGTCCACGTCTCGTTCGGGTGCATCTTTGTGTTTGGAACCAAGTCGTCGAGGTAAAACTTGTGACTTTGAACATGCGCCCACGTGGGTTGTGCATGAAGTTGGTTCAAGTCTCAATACATGTTGCTCCCCCACCAATGATCTGGGAGTATCTCATGCGTTGGAACTGGATCAGGGGGTGCAATATTCACATGACCACCCCGGCACTTGGCCTCTCCAAGCGCCTGAAGGGGGTGTGCAAGTGAAACTCCCCTCATGATTCGTGTAATCTGATCAATCACAAATACAGATCAGGAGAGCTGACCATTGAGCACAATGCACCCCTCGCGGGGCACTTCTGCCATGGTCACCATCAACTACTGTTGTTGAAAACAATGGCTCCATCATCCAAGCAATCTGTGTTCTAGCGACTGCAATCTGTTGTACCCATTCAACGTTATCAATTGAAGATGAGTCAGAGTCCAAGGTCGCTTCTTGCCATGTTGTCTCTAACTGCCACTCATCAGGGAGAAAGGCAACTACCAACTCCTCGACCTCAGCAACGTCGTCCAAGAGTCAGTCGAGGAAGAGTAAAATATTGATCCCGTCCTTAGGGGTATTTGAGGGCACCGGTCAAGGAAGAAAGTTCCAGCGGAAGCATCAGCTGGGAGTGATCAAACTCCTGCTGTAACGCCCCAGTCCCAAAATACGTAGGACTAGGAACGTAGACATGCCAGCTGTATTCATACGAAGTATACTCCAATATATGGAAGCCTCGTATAATACATAAGCTGTAAAATGCAGTAGAACCATAACTAATCTCATCCACACAGAATAAATGAATAAAGGATCATATAATGAGAATAAATTTGTCTTGATATAATATGTTGGGCGGAGACAAATCCACTACCAACAAAATAAGGAAATAAAATACATGGAAAATGAAATGAGTGGCGAGCGAAGCGAAGACGATCCAGATGCAATCATCCTCGAAGAAAGTAGCGAAGATCACGGCTAGAGCTAAAGCACCTGCGAAAGATAATAGCACACACCTGGCAAAACCAGGTCCTCAGAGGGACGTAACAAGACACATCATAGCATGCCATATAAACTGAATAAATATTGCTCAATAAATAAGTCAATCGAATTTATAACATGGTCCAATACGCACCTACTGAACGAGCGTACCATCCCCCAACCAAACAAGGACAGGAGATGGTAAACTAATTCACGCGACGTATCTTTCCATGCTAAGAATCCGATATGGTATCCGGACCCCAACAAGGTTCAATACCTTCTCATCGAAGTAGTAAGTCACACCTACAACCAAACAAGGACAAGATGTGACGAACTAATCCGCGACAAGTTATTATTCTAAGTCACGGTCAGATACAAGTACCCAAACCAAAAGTACTCGTACCTAACGGATAGGGTAGCCTACCATTCTAAGTGAAATGTTGTTAAGAACAATCCTTCCTACGCATGGGCCCTGGCTGAATAGGATCGGCGTAGTCCCCCTTGGGCACTAGAGGCCCCAGCAGGAAGAGCATGTGTCATCAACCCCGTATCTCCAGCGGAGAGTCCGGGTCACAAGGGAAGTGCATCGAAGCCCACGCTAAGGAATTGTCCTCCCCACCCAATGCCTACTGTGTTGCATCCACAACACAAACCACTATAACCGCTAAGTCAAACTAGCATGCAACCTCTTAGCGGTTATTCCTATCGCACGGCTTGTACGTACTGGTGGCCAGCCAATCACGCACTTCCGTGTTCTACATACGACACACAACTTCGTGTTTATAACGTGTCAAGGCCAATGTATGCAACACACAAGGTGGTCCCTTAAATCTAGGTTTAATGTGAGAAAAACAATACATAGCAGGAAAATAAATGAACAGTAAGTTCTAACAGTTATGCCATGTATCACAGTTTATTTGCATAAAGAAAATAAGTAATGCATGAAATATGAGCTAGAATAAATAAAACAGCTAATGGCAAGGTGTCTTGCCTGATAGTACGCCTGGTGTGCTACGATGATCAAGCTGGTATGAACCGTGACTTCGGTGCAACAACTATGCAAGGAGACCTCTGATGGCGGCATGGAATGTGTCATTGAGTCCGGAAGGGTCAATTTGTTCGGGTCGACATAAGGTAGTATCGAATTGGGGAGGGAATAGGAATAATGGAATTGAGTCACGGACATGAGGGTAGTTGAAGGAAATTGAGTAGATAATATATTTGTATACGATTTTAGAAAATATTTTATAATACTTAAAAATTCAAATTATATTTTAGGCAAACACTAAAATCAAAAATCGTTGTCGGTAACAAATTTCTAAGCTTATAAAAATATGGTTTGAGGTATGAACTATTACTTAAAATATTTGAGAAACACTAGTAACTTATTAATAAATTTTCTTTTTAAAACTAAATTTATGGGTAAAATATTTTTAGGCAAATATGTTGAAATCCATAAAAATATTTTAGGCTAATATCCCTAGTTTTGTTAAAATAATATTTTAGGTAGGAAGCTATTTGGTTAAATCAAAATATTTTAAGTAATACTATATATTGTTAAATGCAAAAGGATGACATAAATAAGATATATATAAAAATAATACTTAATAGGAATATTAGATGACAGTATTGATAGTACTGTCAGCATATACTTTTTCTTTCTAATGCATTAAGTAATGCATTTAAGTGGTAGTAATAAAATAAGCAACATAATAAATTAATCCAATATAATATAATAATAATAATAATAATAATAATATAATAATCAGAATAATAATAATAATAATAATAATCAGAATAATAATAATAATAATAATCAGAATAATAATAATAATAATGATAAGATTAATAATAATAATAAAAATAAAAATAATTAAACAAAATATCTCTGTCTATTTCGATAAACACAGTGAGAGAGAGAGAGAGTATAGAAAGAAAAGAGAGGGGAAGAGTGCGGAGAGGGGAGGAGAAGAGAGGTCGGGAGGAGAGAGGAAGCGGGAGGTGGACGAGTCGGCAGAGGAATCGCCGGCGGCGGAGCGCTGGGCTCGGGCGCGGCGGACTCGGCGACTACGGGTACGGGGGTTTGCGAGCGCGCCGTGGTCGCTGCGCCGGAGGAGGCGGCTAGGGCTCGATTCGGCGGCGAAGTTAAAGGGCGAGGCGGCGGAGAGGAGACAGCGCTCTAAGTCAAGCACCACTACAAAATCGTACTAGTTGCGACTCAGACCTTCATGGGCCACCATATTAACGTGTCACGACCTCCACCCTGATTAGGGGTACGAGCACGTGGGTACGTCCAGCCTACGCCGCAGAATCGGTTGTAGAACGCTATATAGGTCATCTGTAAATACTACAACTAAATAGTATAAGGGTACCTGTCATCTCCGCGTGGAGGAATATAATATAGTATAACTCAATTACAAGACAAACCAGGATAGATAGCACAAAATGAAAATATGATAGAAAGGAAAACTGGAAAGGAGTTCAAGATCCAACACAAGCTCAGAGATATAAACACATCACAGAAACTCAAATATAATATAAAAACTACAGTCTGAAAATACTAGCTGGATCGCAGTCCAGGCAAACCTATCTAACAGTCTAAACATGGGCTATATCATCTACGGGCTCCAAGGGTAATGTCTCATCAAACTCTATCCTGGCCATACCCGTAAAAGGTAGAGCAATCAGCTAACCTGTACTCTGTAAACATCAACGTTTATCCTATCAAAAAAATAAGCAAGTACAAACACTAACAGCAGTTCCATATGAATTGAAAAATTCTATAAGAGACAGTATAATGAAATACAAGACAAAGATATAGGAAAACTTGGGAGCTATTCGAAAGCCGAGTTACAACCTTTAAACCAAAAAGGACCGGGATTGTAATCCTTCTCCCGACAGAACTTAGCCTCCAATCAAGGTATTGCATAAGAGTATGTAGAACATATGAAATACAAGACAAAATCAACATGAAATATATAACAGGATGTGAGTACTGAATATGACGACAATTTATAAGATGACTTGGGAACTATTCGAAAACTAAGTTACAACCCATAAACCAAACAAGGACCGGGGTTGTAACCCTTCTCCTGAACAGAACTTAGCCTCCTATAATAAAATAAACATGAAATGTGCCTTTAATTATTAGAGCGTTATGTGATCGGCTTGGAAAAGTTACATGACATGCTATCCACTTAGCCCGACAATCACATGAAAATCACTGAAAAGGGTCATGCCGGCCAACTTGATAACGAGCACATGAATAAAATCTCGCTACACCCTACGTGAGATGAGAGTGGCGCAAGAACAAGAATATAGTGACAAGGTGCCTTTGATCACATAGCCGCTAATAATTCCCATCTTCGAATAGTATAATGGATCCAGACATGACATGTCATGACACAGGATTCCCTAAGAGGGTAGCTACTCCTTCTCAGGAATCGGTTATTATACAAGTACATGAAACAAGACAGAAAATGTACCAATATACCAAGAAAATCGAGGAACAACATTTTATGTCATGATCTGACATATACTAGTCTGTGAACCATCGTGTCGAAAAATCAAGTAAGACACTACAATTGAATCGGATATAGAGATATTAAGACACTGAAAACTATCAATGAATGTATCGCCTGCGGTCCTGAGCTGTCAATTGGGGTCAATGCTCAGAGTGATGCCACAAACCTAAAGATGAGATATATATAAGCTAATTAGGGTTCAACAGTGTTAGGCAGGATTATATAGTATAAGCTATGTAATCTAGGTAAATCTCAGCCCAACTAAGTCAAACTAGGTCACACTGAGTCACACTAGGACACAGGAAGTCAAACCAAGTCAAATTAGGTCAAACTATGTCAAAGGTTAATTTATAGTTGACTTTTGATCAACTGGTCAACTCTAGGTCAAACTAGGCTAATGTTGACTAACAGTTGATTTTTGGTCAACTGGTCAACTCTAGGTCAAACTAGGCTAATGTTGACTAACAGTTGATTTTTGGTCAACTCTGGTCAAGTTCTAGATATTTCTAAGCCAAGTGTTGACTGATAGTTGACTTTTGGTCAAAGCAGTCAAACTTGGTCAACCAAGGTCAAAACTAGCCTAAACATACTATTCCTAATATTTACCTACCAAGATACTATATATCTTGGTCAAACAGGATCAACTCTAATCTAAGAATTAAAATATCAAGTTGTATCTCGTTATTCGTATATCGAAACCTACGATACGTAAATCGAGATAAGATAATCAACGACCAGGTTAATAATCTTATCACAGTGATCCACATGATCATCTTGCCAATTTCAGCGATGTGAGATCGCTGGAATTGACTGATCTCAGTTTCGTTGTACTAATTCCGAAATATAAACTTAATAAGAATTAATTATAATAAAAGGTAATGCACAGAGAAAATATCTACAAACATTGTCGGATGATGAAACAAACATCATCAACGTGTCCAAATGGTCAAATCAGCTAGGATAACCTATCCATAAGTCCAATTTGGACACAGGGGCAAAAAGATAATTTCGGGTCAAAACGGTGTCCGTGTCGGACCCGCTTTGTATCGGAAAACGTGCAAGAATACTAATCCACTAAACCTAACAAATTATATATCCACGATTCTAGAATGACGATACGACCCAACGGTATATCCAGAATTGGATTCTGTTGACCAGGACATTAAAATTCTGATTTGCACAGAAAAGCGTGTCGGAGCCAATGTCCTCAAAACTCATAAAATTATATGTCAACGAGTCCAGAATGACGATACGAACTCAACGATATGTCCAGAATTGGACTCCGATGAGCCGATCTCAAAATGACCCGTTGACCCGGATATTGGTATTCGACATTCACCGAAATGCATGCAGGAACCAATGTCCTCTAAAACCTAGCAAATTATATGTCAACGAGTCCAGAATGACGATACGAACTCAACGGTATATCCGAAATTGGATTCCGAAGTGCCGTCGAAAAGTTTGTTGACCCGGACTGTAGGGCCCGCTTTGCACGAAATACGTGCCAGGGCCCATATCCTACAAATCTAACAAAATTTATATAAAAATGTGCCAGAACGACCACGAGTCTACTGGTGGTGTCAAAATTGAATCCGGAGTCCCGGGTTCAAAAATAAAATTTTACAACTTAGAAATTACGAATTCGGACGCCAACTTTGGTGTCGAATTCAACCAATCAAACGTGCTCACAATGAAACGAAACTGGAGGGGTAGGAAAAGGGTTATACCAGCTGCATAGGAACCTGGCACGCCAGACGGAGCTGTGATGGAGGAGATACGAACCGACGAAGTTGGCTCCACAAAACGTCCAAAATAACACAATTTAAAGCGTCAACTTGGTGGCCGGTTTTGATGTATCAAACGAAAATTAACGGACAAAATTGGGGGGAGTGAAGAGGAATATACCGAGAATGAGACAGAGTAAAGAAATCGTAGATCCAACGGTCGGATTTCCCAAAAAAGTGCACGAAGTCACTGCAACGAGCGTCATTTTTGGATCCATTACGAGCTCGCGCCGACGGAAACCCGTGCCAAACGCACGAAACGTCTAGGCGGCGCATCCCGGATACGGTGGCTGCCACGGGATGTCCCAGAGGATTCGCCAGCTCGCGGCAGCGGGCGGCCGCGGCGGCGCGCGGCTGCAGGTGCAAGCGCGGCTTTGCGCATGCTGCTGCTACAGCTCACGTTGATGCTGCTACTGCTCGCATGCTGGCCGCGGGGGGGGGCTGCGCTGGCCTGGCACGGCGACACGGCCAAGGGCACGACGAGGATGGTGGTGGTTGATGGTGGTGGTGGAGTGATAAAGAGGATGGTGGTGGAGTGGTGTTGATGGTGGTGGAGCGGTGTTGATGGTGGTGTTGATGGTGGTGTTAATGGTGATGATGATGTGATGAATGAAGAAGGAGGAGGGGGAGTCCGGCTGGTGGCTGTGTGGGCCATGGGAGGTGGAGGTCGGTCGGCCATGGCAGGAAGAGGGGGGTCGGCTTGGGGTGAAGTTGTTATTGTTGTGATGGTGTGTTTAATAAAGAGAGAGAAAGAGAATTATGTGTGTGTGTGTGTGTGTATCAAAAGGGAGAGAGAAATTAAAGTTAGGGCCGGCCATAGAGGGTTTTTGGGAGTGAGTGCTAAGTAGGAATGGAGGGCTAGGATTAAATAAGGTTGGAATGAAGGCTATGATTTAATGTAGTGAATAGATCATTCCTTTAGTGATTTAAATCAATAAAAATGACATTAAATATTTGAAGTGGAAAAAAGTAGGTATTTAATATTTTTGGTAGGAAAAAGTTGTGTGGGTATTCATGAGGGGGCAACATGAAGTTTGGGTTGGGTTCGATTGAGCCGGGTCGGGTCAGAATCGGACATGGTGCAATAATTGAATTTAAATAGGTATTTATGATCATGGGTAAATAAGTAGCATGTGGGCTCAAATAAATGGGACACAAGTGTCATACGGGTAGTAGGCTTCATGGGCCATGTCTATATTCTGGGTCGACTAGGTTGGATCGATGTCGGCTCCCGAAATTAAATTGGAAGTCAGGTCACATTCTACGGTGGATAATTAATTGACCTAAAACCTAAGTTGTGCGAAGCAAATGAAGTACAAGATGGTGTGTCTGAGTGGGACACGAAGGTCATGGGTGAAGGGCGTCTCGAGTGGATCATGCATGAGGAGTTGGTTTCAAGAAAATGACTAGCCTTGTGCTCCTAAATTAAAAGTCACGGTAACGTGCATATGATGATCAAAGATAAAAGTAGGAAAATCAATTAATAATTATTTAATGATCAAATGGTCTAAATTGACGCAAAGTTGTGTGAAGCAAAAAAGAGTACAAGGAAACAAGTTTGGATGGGACATGATATATCAACATGAAGGTAATCTTGTCTACTACACACTGATGAAGAGAGTTTCCAGAGATTGGCATCCCTGACGCTCCAGAAGTCAAAGTCACGGTAAAGAGCCTTAAATCAAATAATAATCAAATAATAATATATTGCAAATAATTGATTTATAAAATTGAAAAAATAAGCCCTAAATTCAGGGGGCCTACAATGAAGATCACTTTGCTTGATCTCGTAACAAAATCCTACGTTAGAGCGATCGTCTTTTCGACTCAACTGACTTATGATGTCCTTCCATGCTCCAATTGGGTCGGCGTGAGTTGATACACAATTTTCATAAAGATAAGCAAAAAAAAATCAGTCTCACAGAAGACTTGAAAAAGGAAAAAGTCGTATGCTAAACGTCGCCTTATGTGCTCGATGAATGTATCACAACACGTCCTTTGGAACAGCACGCCTGTATAAATGGTGCACGACGGAAGTCTTAACATTCAGCAAATTATTGAAAGCATCAGCGCATCTGATGGACAGCGCATGCACATTATGGTGCAAGTCAGAAACTCGTACGCACAGTATTTTGGCACGTACAAAGGTGCTATGACGCAAGACAAAAGTTTACATGTGAAGGGTAGTGGCGAACACCTTGACAGTGTCCATGCGCTATGGCACATGACAAAAGTCTGAGCATGCCTCACCATGGTCAACGCCTCAACATGACCAGCGTTCATACAAGTTCTCCAGAGAGTCAAGTCATACATGTTATGTATTGTGGCCTTCGAGAACGAAGCTTCCCTCCTTTCTTTTTAGATCTTACCTTCGACTACAGAGTGCATCATGCCATCGTTGAGCGGCGTCCCGACGAGAGCTTCAAACGACATATCGACGAAAACTTCGGGCGGCTTTGCCTTCGAGTTCGCCCTCCTCTCCGATGAAGGGAGGAGTCGGAGGAACCTTAACGTCGATCATGGAATAAGAGGGGAAGAAAAGAACAATAATCTCTCTCCACAAGCCCCTATTTATAGACTCAAACCCACACTTAATGCAATAAACTTAACACTAATGGCAATAAATGTGCCGTTTTGACTCTCGTGTCGATCGATTTTTTAAGGATTCATCTTAACACCTATTTATATGCCTCAAATGACTTGTGCCTTGATGAGAAGAAAAATGAACAATTGTCTACTCAGGATTGAACCGAACTAACCGATCTCGTACAAACGAAGATCATGCTAACGTTATACGTGCGTCCTGCTTCTATTCAAAGTATTTCTTACTTTATTCAAAAATTTAGAAAAATTTGAAGGGTGTCTTGTAGAAGCATAGGTCATACGCCTATGAAAGAAGAGTGACCCCATACCTCACCTAGGCGTCGAGCTGTCCACGTCTCATCGAAGCAGTGTGCTGCCCATGCCTCATCAAGATAGCATAATGATTACACCTCACCTATACGTTGAATTTCCTACGCCTCATCAGAGAAACACAATGATCATGCCTCACCTAGGCATCATGTTGCCTTCGCTATCGAGCCTTAGACAGAATGCCTAGATCTCTGTGCAAAAAATAGCTAAATGTCATGACCTGCACCGCTTTTAGGATACGAGTACATGTCCAAGCCAGCCTATGCTGTAGTATCGATGGTAGTACGCTGTCTAGGATAAGCATTATCCATACAACTATACAGTCCACATATATCATCCACAACTAAGACAATACAAAGATTAAACTTAAAAGTTTCAACAAATGATTTAAAGAAAGATCCGCTACAACTCAGAATAGTATCAGAAACAAACTCGCTAAAAATAAATATAAACAACTATAAGTAATGTCCGTAAGCTCACTAGCTAAGAATAACACAAAGTGCATAAGAAAGAAATATACTACTCCGCATCAGAAGAAGCAACCGACACATTGGTAACGTCACTGTCACCAAGATACGCACAATAAACCTCAGGACAAACCACGCCGTCTAAAGCTGAAAATTAGTTATCCAGTTAGGATTGAGGCAAGATCACCATAACACCACACTACACAATATAATATACGAGCACGTAGAATAGCAATAAGGAAATGATGAGTATACTTGATGTAAAAAGGGACCACTATACATTGGAAAAAATAGTTGAGAGTACAATTATGACATGGAATTAATTGAAGGTATAATAAAGACAAGAAGACAGAATGACAAATATAAGACAAACCTCTAGACAATATGTCAACACGAATCAAATCACATGTACTGTGTGTTTTAGAATACAAGTGTTTCGCATGTGGACGGGTTAGGACATCCGGCAGTCGTTACGTGAGGTACAACGACTGCTATCAACATTGACATTAGGGAAAAATTGTACATTACGTAGACCACATGCATACTAGTTGTTTTCCCTCCCGACTCTCTCACAAGTAAACATGATCACTTTAACATTAACTTTAAACTTAAATATTGAATATTGAAGGTTCAACATTGAACGAAAATATTAAGTGAACAAGTATGGTTATGGTAACAAGTATAACTCTCGTGCACCAATGGTATAAAAGATAAGACTAACAATTTAAGGAAAGGAATAACATGCAGCATAAAATAAAGGCAACATAGGTCATAGTAATACTTGCCTTGCTCTGCTAGATGAAGGCACAACTCAAACGTCGTAGACCGATCTACCCCATCACATAAATAATCATAAGTTAGATACTAAAAATCTCGCTCTAAAAACCCTCGAAAGTGGATAATGGTTTAACATAAAATTCTATTTAATTCTGGAATAAGTTATCTAAAATCTAATTTAATCTAATATAATCTAAAATATAACTTAAATAAGAAAGTTTGGCCATAGAAAGTCATGTTTCTAATTTTGGAAACCGTAGCACGCAAATCGAGGCATATCATTGACTATCTAGTCAAATATTATGAACTCAAGATTTGGAGAGTGTAACATGGTAGATTTCAGTGCCATGAGTGCACTGGAATTAACAGTGCCACAAAATCACGCTTTAGTCAAAAGATACTGCCGTTATGGCTAATCGTGACCAAAACAGTAATTTATCGATCAAATATGAGTTTATCTTAATAAATAAAATAGAAAACGAACCTATGAAATTCTGGAAAATTTATATGTTGAATATCGTCGTGTTAGCTTTCCAAAACTTTAAACGAATCATAAATGGAGTTCAAATCTCTCGAGATCTCAAAAACCGTACGACGTGTCAAGTTTTGGACAAACAACACTAAAATAATTCCCTAGAAATTCAAATGCAAAATATTCAAAAATAAATTATAAACTCTGAAAGTTTACCTCAATACGAATCCAATAAAAAAATGGCACGTGAATCCGAGGTCGGGGCTGTCCGCAATCGCCTCGGGAAGTGGAAGAACCGTTGATGAACTCTCCTATAAAAAGCTGTTGGAATTTCTAGGTATTCAAAATAACAGTAAATATATATAGAGAGAGGAGAGTGAACCAGCTTGAGTCGGCTAAAGTCGCCATGTAGCAGAATCTCCACAGCTCATCTCAGATCCGGTGGATGAGGGAGCTGCTGGCTAAGCTAAGCTCGATCTTGGCTCGGTTTGGATTCCGGGTGCAGCCCGGAGACCCAATCTCACCCGCCCCTACTGCAGGACAGCTGGGCCCGCCCTACACAGCTGAGTGGCTGACTGTGTAATGTTTTTGAAATTAGGTTTTTAATTACCAGAAATTATTTTTTAATCAGTTTTTCTTTAAAAAATCATAATAAATACTAAAAATAATCAAAACATTATGGAAAAATTCTAGAAAATATAAAATAACATAATGAACCCTATAAAAATATTTAGGGTCAACCTTTACTCATAGGCTTGCACAGTAAATTCTAGAAGTCCTAAAAATAGGTTTTTTCTACATTTAGTTATCTAAAAACTCCAAAAAAATACCAAAAATTTATATAAAATATTTTTGACCTTCTAAAGCCTAAATAGAATGTTTGGCCTATATAATGACCCCAAATGCCCCCACAAAAATAAAAAAGCCTTTCAAAATAATAAAAATACTATAATAAAAATTCCCAAAGAATTTCTAGTGTTATTTGTTTATTAATCACTAATTAAAATAGGAAATTTAGGTAGCAGATGCTACAACCTACCCCCTTAGAATATTTTTGTCCTAAAAAATCAAACGTCACTAATAGCATAATATAATAAACAACTCCTATAAGGAATGTACGATAACTCTTAGGCTAAATCATAGAGGAAATGGTTGGTCAAATACAAAAGAAACTAAATCAATACCATCTATGCAACTAAGCATACCCTCTTACTCTTACGGATCACACTACGCCTTGTATTAACCATTGGTAACTAAAAAGAATATAAAGGACATGGTCAGAACGGTAGATACAAATACATTGAAAAAATCATGGACGAATCAAGTATGATGCATAAGAGATGATAATGGAAGACCGATTAGTTGGAAATCCTATTTGTGGAAGATATAACCCTCATAGAAGCTATTATAAATCCTATCTTCAATTCTATTCCCAGGCTCATAGTTAGTACTACTAAGTTGAAGTACTAACCATGAGTTTGCAACCTAATGCGAAACCTGACCTGCCTGGGCCGCCATAAAAATTTGTCACGACCCGCACCCGCATTTGGGATACGAGTACATGTCCAAGCCCAGCCTACGTCGTAGTATCGGCGGTAGTATGTTGTCTATGATAAGCATTATCCATACAAGTACACAGTCCACATATATCCACAACTAAGTCAATACAAAGAGGTTAAACTTAAACGTCTCAGAATAGTCTCGGGAAAAAACCTGCTAAAAATAAATATAAACAACTAGAACTAATGTCTGCTAAGCTCACTAGCTAAGAATAACGCGAAAGTGCATAAGTAAGAAATATGCTACTCTGCATCAGAAGAAGCAACCGATACATTGGTAACGTCAGTGTCACCAAGATACGCACCATAAACCTTGGGGCAAACCACGTCGTTTAAAGCTGAAAAATAGTTATCCAGTCTGGATTAATTTGAGCAAGATCACCATAACACCACACACAATATAATATACAAGCACGCAGAATAGCAATAAGGAAATGATGAATATACCTGATACAAAAAGGGACCACATATATTGGAAAAAAAATGTTGAGAGTACAATTATGACATGGAACAATTGAATATAATAAAGACACGAAGACAATATAAGAGAACGACGAATATAAGACAAACCTTTGGAAAATATGTCAACACGAACAAAATAACGTGTACTGTGTGTTTTAGAATACAAGTGTTTCGCATGTGGACGGGTTAGGACATCCGACATTCGGTACATGAGGTGCAACGACTGCTATCAACATTAACATTGGGGAAAATTATACATTACATAGACCACATGCATACTAGTTGTATTCTCCCTCCCGACTCTCTCACAAGTAAATATGATCACTTTACCATTAACTTTAAACTTAAACATTGAACATTGAAGGTTTAACATTGAATGAAAATATTAAGTGAACATGTATGGTTATGGTAACAAGTATAACTCTCGTGCACCAACGGTATAAAAGATAAGACTAACAATTTAAGGAAAGGAATAACATGCAGCATAAAATAAAGACAACATAGGTCATAGTAATACTTGCCTTGCTCCGCTAGATGATGAAGTCACAACTCAAACGTCGTAAACCGATCTACCCCGTCACATAAATAATCATAAGTTAGATATTGAAAATCCCGCTCTAAAAATCCTAGAAAGTGGATAATGGTTTAACTAACTAATTCTATTTAATTCTGGAATAAGTCATCTAAAAATCTAATTTAATCTTATAATCTAAAATATAACTTAAACAAGAAAATTTGGCCATAGAAACTCATGTTTCCAATTTTGGAAACCTTGGCATGTAAATGGAGGCGTGTCGTTGACTATCTAGTCAAACATTGAACTCAATATTTGGAGAGTGCAACTTGGTAGATTTCAGCGCCACGAGTGCACTGGAATAGACTGTGCCACAAAATCACGCTTTGGTCAAAAGATATTACCGTTATGGCTAATCGTGACCAAAATGGTAATTTACCGATCAAATCTGAGTTTAACTTAATAAATATTATAGAAAAAACCTCTAAAATTTTGAAAAATTTATATGTTGAAGATCGTCGTGTTAGCTTTCCAAAACTTCAAACGGATAGCAAATTGGAGTTTGGGATCTCGAAAAATATACAACGTGTCAAGTTTTAGACAAATAACATAAAATAATCCTCAGAAATTCAAATGCAAAATTTCAAAAATAAATTATAAATTCGGAAAGTTTACCTCAATACGAATCCAATAAAAAAGTGACACATGAATCCGAGGTCGGAGTTGTCTGCAATTGCCTTGGGAAGTTGAAGAACCCTAGATGAACTCTCTTCTAAAAAGCTGCTGGAATTTCTAGGTTTTCGAAATAACAGTAATTATATATATAGAGAGAGGAGAGCAGTGAGCCAGCTTGAGTCGACTAAGGTCACCACGTGGTAGCATCTCCTCAGCTCATCTCAGATCCAGTGGATACGGGAGCTGCCGGCTCAACTAAGCTCGATCTAGGCTTGGCTTGGATTCTGGGTACGGCCCAGAGATCCAGTCTCACCCGCCCCCACTGCATGATAGCTGGGCCCGTGCCACACAGCTTAGTAGCTGACAGGTGGGCCTGGCTGCGACTGACTGTGTAATGTTTTCAGAAAATAGGTTTTTAATTACCAGGAATCAGTTTTTAATCGTTTTGCATAAAAAAATCATAATAAATACTAAAAACAATCAGAAAATTATGGAAAAATTCCAAAAATATAAAAAACATAATGAACCCTAAAAAATATTTGGGGTCAACCTTTACTCATAGGCTTGCACAGTAAATTCTTGAAGTCCTAAAAAATAGGTTTTTTTCTACATTTAATTATCTAAAAACTCCAAAAAATTCCAAAATTTATATAAATTTTTTTTGACCTTCTAAAGCCCAAATAGAATGTTTGGCCTCTATAATGACCTCGAATACCCTCACAAATATCAAAAAGCCTTTCAAAATAATAATAACACTATAGTAAAAATTAACTAAGAATTATCAAAAATTTCGAAAAAAATTGTAGTGTTATTTATTTATTAATCACTAATCAAAATAGGAAATTTAGGTAGCGGATGCTATACTAAAGCACAGAAACCAAAATTATGATTACTTAGGCTACTCATGCCTAGCTAAAGGTACGCCCCTCTCCTACTCGCGCCTTACTTATAGAGGCACACCTAATCCCTTGTATCCCTACCTATGCCTCTCAATCACTCTCTTCGCGGCTGCATTTAATGAGCTTAACTCCTCTCGAGACTTCAACTCGACGTTTTGATTCTCGTACAAAGAATGAACAAAGAAGTCAAAGTTCATTCTCTTTGGAAATAATGTAGACAGATGCGTACGTCTGATTTAATTCAGGCACATATTGCCTGATCAGACTCAGGTGTATGCTGCCCTGAGTCTCCCCTAAGCACGTGTGCTTCCACCCTACGCCCATAATGCTCTTCTAAATAAACAAAATGCCACCTAGGGCAGTGATTTCTAGGCGCGGTTGTCTTGTTAGCCATAGTGAACTAGGCATATGCCACGTGTCAAAGATCCAATCATGCCAAATAATGGTTTTAAGCATCTCGAGATCTTCTCCAACAGCAAATCCTAATAATTTTCTATATGGCAGTCAGCCATAACTCCACACTAGTGAAGTATGCGCTTGGTTATAACTGACTCCTATTTAGGAGTACTACGTGGCAGTTGAAGACCCACGCCCCCGCCAGCTTATAGGTGCCTGTACCACTCTTCCCCTTAGCTATAATATGAGGGCTCTCCTCCATTCAACCCCAACTACAAGAATAAGGGCTTTTTTGACGGTGATTCCCCGTCAAGAAATGGGTATCTTGACAGTTGCAGATCCGTCAACTAGGCCAGAGTCAAGAAAAGTCCCTCCTTTTCTTGACGGTCCCTTACAGGGCTTTTCTTGACAGTTTTTTACCTTTATTTATGTAGTTTTCTTGACTGTTTTTAGCCGTCAAGATAGCTCTTTTTAGGAACCGTCAACATAGGCAAAAATATTTCTTGACTCTGGCCTAGTTGACGGTCTTTAGCCGTCAATAAAAGCATTTATTTTGACGGACAAAACCCGTCCTGAAAAGCACTAATTCACGTCTGTATTGTGCCGCATGATATGAATTAATGTTTACGTTTGACAACCGTTAGGAGAAGCTATCCACAGTACCGTCAAGATAAGCATGCCAAAATTCTGTCAAGAATTATATAATATTAATCAACCACACATTATATCAGTCCAGAAGCTGCACACATCAAATTACTATAAAACCCAAATTTCATATTAACAAACTGTATTGTTCATACAACAAAAACTTCCAATAAATATCCTACCACATGTATTCTTCACTTGTCCAACCATGACATAATCCAACCATAAAGTACACATCCCACATCTGTTGTTTCCATGCAACTTAAACATCCAAACCACAAACAACCATCACTTGTCACAGCCACGAAACACAATCCACCAGAACTACAAAATGAAACCAAGAATGTAGCAAACCATATCGGAGCACATCCCTCCATATCCACAGCATTCTCCTATTCACAGCATCCACCCTTCATTTTTCAGCAAGTTCCTGAGAGAACAAGAACACAAAGTATCAACTTACTATTACAGGATTATCAATACAACTCGAGACAATTTGAATCACTTGAGAAGAACTGCAAGGCTAGCCATATTGAAACTATAATTCACAAACATGTATAAATCATGTAAATAATCCGAAGGCTAGCTAAATTGTCAATCATGTAAAGTTTCTCACTATAATTGAAACTATATATAATTCGAAACTGCAAAGAAAGATGCGATATTGAAACAACCAAGTATTGGTTCTCCTTTGACCAAACAACACAGAAACATCTGATCAATGTCACCCATGTTGCACAGGAAACTGGTGTCCCTATCGTGTTCGTACCCGTACCCGTACCCATATTCGTGCAAAATGTGTGACTATATTATACCTATTTGAGAATCTACTTACATTATACACTAATGTTACAACTTGTGAATACTTAAGCAAGGAAATTTGTCAGGGTTTCTTTATCATGTCAATCTGAGATGAACCACCCTTAAATTATTATTCACATATTTCACACAATATTTCAATTCCACAAAACTATTGAGAGTCAAGAGGAGAAGTTTGCCTTTATAACAATCACTCAAGAGTTTCAGACTCAAGATCCTACATTTTTGTTGGACACCTCATAACTCTCCAGAAACTTGCCAACATCCAGAGAAGCACATAAGCTTGTTTACAAAATTGATCATTTGACATCAATACTAGTTAAATGTGTATCAGATGACAAAAAGAAAATATCAAATTTGTATAGCAAAATAATTTACCCATAAAATTCTAAATTAAAGACTAAGGAGGTTATAATATTAGTACTACAAGAATTGACGATTAGAGAAACAATTAGCCATTTTTTAGTGGACAAAACAATGATAAATGGTGTTAGTATCATGGTTTAAAATATCGGCTGATACCGATCCGATACGGCCGATACCGATACGGTTTGGCATGTCCCGATCTGATACCGGCCGATACCGATACGGTTTGGCATGTCCCGGTCTAATGAGGTTAGTATCCTGGTTTAAAGAGGTTATAATATTCGTACTACCGATATCGCCGATACCAATACTCATAAGAATAGTCTGATACGAGTCTGATTCTGATATCATAAAATATAGTTTACAGATCATTACAATTTAGAAATATAGCTTAAACTCGTTAAACTATTGACTCATTAAACAAAATGGCTAGTAGGCAAACAAATGGAAATAGAGTGCCATCATAAAACTCCATAATAAAAACATTTCTTCAAAATTGTTAAACTATAGATTTACTGTAGATAGTCTAAAATTACATGCGACAATTTGTTAGTTAAGGAACTGCAAAACATGTTCCATCCACTCTGTACGACTTATTATTAATTTTTTTAAATTTTAGTCTTCCTTTTGATTGTACTGTTTGTAAATAGGAAGAAAAATTGAAACTGTTACTGTCATGATATATTTATATTCTAAATATACATGTCGATTTAGAAAAATATCACCTTTGGATTAAGTAAGGTTCAATCAGATGTGATCTCCTTCATAAATCTCATCACATAGTACCCACATTCCACAGAACCGGCTTGTTGTGGGGCCTAATCATAGAAAATTAAGCAAAGTCCTTACAAACTTGTATTTATTTTTCATTTACATTTAGATGAGAGAAATATATTGTACCTTAATTGTTATCCAGTTCATTTAAACTTTTTGACTTGCTTTTCCATTTGAGCATGAAACATTCGAAGTCCACTATAAGCAAATTAAAGTGGATAATATTAATAGTCATTACTGAATCATCTTATTAGTACATTAACTATAGTTGTGAAATTTCTAAAATATGGTACAAATATTGATGCATACCTTGTTACAATTTACTGAAGATCGTCCTGGACGTAACTCCTCAATGAGTCCAAATAATATGCTTTCATTAGTGACAGGTCAATGACAACCAAAACCGAATTAAAACTGTAACACCATATACACCCAGATATATACAATTTATCGAGTTAGTGAGAAATTGTAGAAGAAAAATAAGTAAGAAAATGTATTATCTAGGGTTGTATGGCAAGAAAACAAGTCGACTTCCTTTTCGAGATATCAAACTGTTACAAATATGCCATGCCCTTGCATCCCGCGTTCGAAGAACGTCTTTCAAACTAGACGGGGAGACTATTCTCGGATTAATGAAGCAAACATCCTCGACAAGGTTTACCTCCTTCAAACGAATGTACAACAACCTATATTTGTAGTTTGCAGATTATTTAGATCAACTTATTAATGTAATAACAAAAATTTGAAAAGCAAAGTATTCAATTACCTTATGTATATTTGGATGCAACTAGATGATATGGCACGTATTTTAATGAAATTTTCGAAATCCACCTCGAACAAAATTGCAACGGTTGCGGTATTAAATAATTTGCCAGGAAGTGTCACCGAAATTACAGGTTTTTCAACGATCAAGTGTTGTACCAGCTTAGCAAAGCAGTCCATTCCGGGAGGATCTTTGAATGACCTTAGAATTCTAGTGGAAGCCCTTGTTGGAGTTTTAACTTTAGTTGGCGTGTTCCTTTGCTCATTGGGAGCTTCCTTGTCCACCTTGGATGCCTAAAATACAACACATTTTTAGAGTAAAAATGTCGAAGACTTAAATAATATGATATTTATACAAGAGACTTCTAAATAAATATTGACTACCTCTCTAATTAGAGTACCATGAAGAACTAAATCGGTTGGCTAAAGTATGTGATATCCAATAGCATCCTTAATCTTAGTTACAGGGATATCTTCAGGTGGAATAGGAAGCAACGCATCCTCGTCCAATACCAATTCGATGGACACAATAATATTGGGGGGCTTGTATTCTATAATGGTTCCTTTGGCAACAATATTGTCGATGGAACCCACAGCCAATTGGCAAGCTTCTACCTTTTTAAAAGAAAGCATATAGAAAATTGTATGTCCCTTTATTAATTCCATTTTACTAGGATTTCAAGAATAAAGAAACTGGCATGTAGTACCTTTGTTTCTCTTTGGGCTAGATTTTGTTGCATATACATCCATATCTTGATCAATTTAGAGAGGAGATTTTTCACTTACAACCTTTTCAGAAAAGTAGATACTGGTATCAGAAAAGTAGATACTGATTCAAGTAGGTACAGAAAAGTCCAACTTTCTAGAAAAGTTCAAGTAAAAAAAATGCAAGTAGATAGTGTGCTCAAGTAGATAGTGTTCAAAAAAGTTCAAGTAGACAGAGAAGTTCAACTTTCTCGAAATAAACAAATAGAAAGAAAAGTTGAAGTCATAGTTCGCAGTATCGACCGATACCGATCCGATACTGTCGATACCGATACGGTTTGGTATGTCCCGATACGATACCGACCGATACCCGATACTGACCGATACCGCCGATCCTGATACTCATAGGAATGGTCCGATACTGATTTCGATACCGATACTTTGAACCTTGGTGAAGTAGATAGTGTGTATCTAGTTTACACTAAAATTGAAAGAGGGGATAAAATAAACCTGGTTCATCATCCTTGTCCTCTGCGAACCATCGGAGGCATAACTCGGTGCATTAACGGTAGGGACTTGAGGAATTGCAAAGTTGGAACCGGTATCGGATAATGGCGTAGCACAGAGACCTTGTGAAAGTAAGCTGTTCACCATCTTATTTTTTCTTCAATCTCATCAAGCAACTTCTTTTTCTCCTCCTCCCAGGCAGTCAGAGTTTTAGGAGTGTTGAAAAAAGATCTTGGGGTGATATATTTCCCTATTGCTGTAACACAACCACCGTGCTCGGGCCTCTCCATTGCATGTCCAAAAGCATCTATGTTTTGAGGAATCAACAACTCTCCAAAACATATTTTCTTTTTCACTTCATCCTATAAAAAGAATGAATTTATGTTAGCATCTTAATATAAAGTTGTGCAAGAAGAATGAAAATGAAATACAGTTAAGACTTGCTTATAATTTTATCCACCATTGCTTGTGTGACTAGATCATAAACTATTGATAGATCATCACCTTTATTAGCATCTTCATTATCAGCCCCTACTTTTTTTTGTTTAACTTGTGCCGACATCCCGCTTTTGAACCCACATTGAATGTATCAACACAGAACATAGCATCCAAAAACCAATTGGTTCGCCGTTAGAAGTCCTTCAAAAGTAAAAAGAAGGGACTCATTTTGGCCCATGATAATGAAAAGAAACAAACAAAAGCCACCTGAACCAACAACAAATAACAAAGAGAATACAGACACATACAAAAAATGGTTGGTAGCGAGAGAAAAATTCTAAGTGAACCCTTAGTTGCAATGCACAGAGAAAAACCCTAAGTTTACGAACGAAGTTGCCACCAAAAAACCCTAACGTGAAGGATGAACGAAGTTGGCGCAAAAACCTAGGCATAAAATTGAATTTCAGAGAGAGAAAATTAAAGGCATTATACCACATGGTGAAGATCGAAGTTGCCGCATTGTGAAGAACGGTTGTTGAAGCCTAGGGTATTCTCCAGCACGAAGTTGTTGAAGCCTAGCGTTTTCTCCAAAGCGGTATCGAAGTAGAGGGGTTTTCTCCAGATCGGTTAGGTTTTCTCCAGAGCAGTTTCTGAGACGGGAAGAGAGGGGTTTCTGAGGGGGGGAGAGAGATGAGGGGTTTCTGAGAAGAGGAGAGATAAGGGTTTCTGAGAGGGGGAGAGACGAGGGTTTCGGAGGGGAGGGGGAGACGAGGGTTTCTGAGAGAGCGGAGGGAGAGAGAAGTCGAGAGTTTCGGAGAGAGCGGGGAGAGAAGTCGAGAGTTTGGTTCTTATGAGCCTTAAAAATTTTTGTGGAGGACCGTCATTAATTTTAAAGACTTTGAAATAATTACCATAATGGCAAATAAAAAAAACCGCTGCAACTTTTCCGCATACACAATAGTTAACGGTTATTATCAAAACGTCAATATAAAGATGCTCTTTCTTGACGGATCCCTCAAAACCATAAACATACATGCTATAGATGAGCTGAAGTAACAAAAACGATGAGCTGAAGTAACAAAAAAAGGCCATCTTTTGACGTAAGCCTAAAACCGTCAAGATAAACCCTATTGTTAACGGTTTTCGACGACCATCAATTTATAAACCGTCAAGAATCATCATTTTTTTTGTGGTGCCCGCTCCCAATTCCTTCTATTTTCTCAAGGATTTCTGAGCATTCTAGATAGAGTTATTATTGCTTTCCCTTAGCCAGTGAAACTAGGCCCGACAGTTCTCCCTCATCGTCAGATCGTCAATGGAGTAAATAATCATCCCTCTATCATCACAACTCAGATAAAAAACAAAGTGTAATTAGGAGATTCATGTTTAGGAGTTCCTTCTTACATTCTCGTTTGTAACCTTCGAAGCTCTCCTCTATAGCACCGCGAAGCGAAGGCAAATAAGCGCTCGTCTTATTTGTGTTGAAGAAGGACGGGTTAGTATGCATGTCCATTAATTATAGGGAATTAAACACGGTGATAATTAAGAATAAATATCCTTTATCGCATATCGATGACCTATTTAATCAACTTAGTGGCGCACGAGTGTTTTCCAAGATCGACCTTAGGCCTGGGTACCATCAGATCAAGGTACAGAAGGAAAACGTCCAGAAAGAAACTTTTCGGACGAGGTATGGGCACTATGAAATTTTTGGTAATGTCATTTAGTCTAACACGCCAGTAGTGTTCATGAATCTGATGAATAAGGTGTTCCACCAGTATCTAGAGAAGTTTGTGGTAGTATTCATTGATGCTATACTGGTATACTCCAAGAATCATGAAGAGAACGAGGAGAATCTTCGAGTTGTGTTAGAAGTATTATAAAAGGAGAAGATATATGTCAAGCTCAACAAGTGTGACGTCTACTAAGACAAAGTCTCTTTTCTAGGCTATATTATTTCTAGTGAAGGATTATCAATTGATTCGGAGAAGATAGAAGCAGTTGCAACATGGCCAGTACCTACGTCAGCTTTAAAGGTTAGGATTTTTCTCAGACTTGTTGGATATTGTCAATAGTTTATAGAGGATTTCTCGAAGATTGCTGAGCCTATGAAGCGGTTGATGTGTAAGGAGCATGAGTTCACCTGGACAATAGAGTGTCAAATGGCTTTTGATGAGCTGAAGAGGCATTTAACGACAGCACCAGTCTTAACTCTACCTTGAGGTTCAGGAGGATTTGTGGTATCTAGTGACGCATCCGACAGTTGATTAGGATGTATTCTAATATAACATGTCAAGGTTGTGGCATATGCATCGAGACAGTCGAGGTCTCATAAAAAAAATTTATCCGACACATTCTAGAGTTTACGACAGTTATATTTGTACAAAAGCTCTAGAGGCATTACCTATATGGTGAGCGGGTTGAGATATTTACCGACCATAGGAGTTTGAAGTATGTCTTTACTCAGAAAGAGTTGAATATGAGGCAAAGACATTGGTTGGAGTTGATGAAGGACATCGACGTTGGGCTGCAATATTATCCTGGAAAGGCGAATGTAGTAGCAAACGCCTTGAGCATAAAGGCCACAACTTACTTCTTGATAACACAATGTCATTTGCTTGAGGAACTTTAAGAGCTTGGGATTGAGGTTATATTACTGGGCATCGAGGGCGTATTAGCACAATTGGAAGTTCGGTCGCCGCTAGTAGAGAGGATCAAGGCAACTTTGCCTACGGATGCGAGATTCAAGAGACTTCGTGACAAGAATGAAGTAGAAGAATAGGTAGTATTACGCATTCATGAGGATGAGACATTGAGGTGCGAAGAGCGCCTATATGTTCCAAATGGAGAACTTCGACAGGAGATGATAGAAGAAGCACATCGTTCTATCTACTCTATTTATCCAGAAGGTACGTAAATGTACCAAGATTTGAGGCAGCTTTCTAGTGGCACAATATGAAAAGAGAGAGAGATTACATGATTTGTAGCCAGATGTTTAGTCTGTCAGCAGGTCAAAACTTCTACTACCACTTCATATTCCTGAGTAGAAGTAGAAGCATATCACGATGGACTTCATCATTGGATTTTCAAAGAGCCCTAGTAGAAAGGATGCAGTCTGGGTGATTGTAGATCGAATCACCAAGTCGACACATTTCTTGCCATTTAAAATAGGACAGTCTACAGAGGTATTGGCACACATATACGTGAGGCAGATTGTGATGTTGTATGACATACCTGTCAGCATTGTGTCGGATCATGATTCTTGATTTATGTCACATTTTTGAGGGAGTATACAGGACAGTTTGGGAACTCGATTGAAGTTCAGTACTGCGTATCACCCTTAGACCAACGGACAGTCAGAACGCTCGATTCAGATGCTCGACGATAGGTTGAGACTTTGTATGTTAGATTTTAGAGGATCTTCGGAGGATCACTTGCACTTGGTGGAATTTTCATACAATAATAGCTACCAAGTAAGTATCCAAATGGCACCGTTTGAGGCACTATATGGAAGGAAGTGCAGATCAACAGTGTGTTAGAGTGACGTAGGAGAGAGTTAGATACTCGTGCCTGAGTTAGTAACGCAGACAGTAGAGAAGGTGAAACATTTTCTGGCAGCTTAAGATAGATTGAAGCAGTAGGCAGATTCATATTGCCGACCTATAGAGTTCATAGAAGGTGGTCATGTTTTTTTGGATATCACCGACTCGAGGTATATACCATACGATTTGGTAGCAAGAGGAAGCTAAGTCCAAGGTACATCGGGCCTTATGATATCCTAGAGCGAGTTGGAGAAGTGGCCTAACATCTTGCATTACCTCCATCATTAGAAGGTATGCACGACATATTCCATGTACCTCAGTTTTGAATGTATATGGAAGACTTTAGTCATATGCTTGATCATTCTGGGATTACAGTTGGTCCAGGTTTATCTTATGAGGAGCAACCAGTTATGATTCTAGATCGTAGCGAGAAGATCTTGAGAGGTCAGACTATTAGATTTGTCCGGGTTGCTTGGAAGCATCATTCACCAGGCGAGTCTACGTGGGAGCATGAGGATTCCATGAGAGAGCATTTTTCTTATTTGTTTGAGGATCACGATATGTACTTGTTGTATTTTTCTTAGCTTGTTTACAATTCCTATATGATATTGTTGTTTTTAATTTCGAAAATTCTTTTAAGGTAGGTAGGATATAAAAATTCTCAAAAATTAAATAAATTTTTAACTGAGTTAAATATTTTATTATTGTATTATTAATTATTTCCAATTCTATTTTTATAATATAAAAGGGGCCTTAGTCATGGTACAATTTTGGTATGCATGTTGACTAGAAATTATGGCATACCTAGTGTAGTCGTGTGCCATGACTAGCATATTAGCCATGATTGGATTGGCATAGCCATATTTTAGTCCCTAGTATGTTAACAACTCATGTTGTGGCTCAAACCATATTTTTGGTTAAATAATTAATTATAAAATCTTTTTGACTATTTAGGTGATCCGGTTGTACCAAACTAGCTCGAATTTGACCCAAACCAAACCCAAACCTATGTAGGCATGTAGAACTCTTAAATACCTTCATATATATATATATTATTGAAAATTTTATGTTTCCATTTTAGGAAATTTCTGTATATAGTAAACATCCTAGGTGTCATTCTAGTTGGCAATTAACTAAGTACCCAAAACCTAGACTAACTAACACCCAAACCTAACCAAAACCAACCCATGTGAGTCCCTACACCCTTGGCAGAATGCCCCTAGTATAGGTTTCCTAAAAACCCATGTTGGCATGCATATACACAAAGGCCTATATATATATATATATATATATATATATAGGGGGAAAAAAAATGGTCGGCAGATCAAAAGACTCGCCGCTGGAGCCCCGCGGGAGCGCCCCCTCCTCGTTCACTGTTTGGATCGAACGGGCAGCGTGGGGCGCACGCACATCTGCTCGATCCAATGTTTGAGACGTACAGGGCTCCCGTGGGGCTCCGAGGGCGGGACTCCCGATCCTCTCCATATATATATATATATATATATATATATATATATATATATATCACACTAATTCTATCAAATCCTAACCAAAACCCCTAACTAACTACTTCCTTCTTCCCCTTCTCTTGTGGATGAACACCCTCCCCTTCCTCTCAAAAATTTGGCAGCCCCTATAGCTATCCATCTTCAACCTCCTCATCAACGACCTTCTCCTTCCATTAAAAACCCATCTTTTGCATCCTCCTTCCATCCAAACTTCACCAAACAACTCTAGAAGCACCATTTTCACCATCTAACCTTCAAGAACTCTTGCCATCACCTTCAAACCCATCAAGAAGTGGATAGCAAGCAAGCAAGCAAAATAAGAATGTTGGGATATTGGATAAGGATGAGCACCCACAACTCATCTAGTGAAGGATCTCGATAATTTTTTTTTTATCGTTTTCCATCTCAAACCCCATGCTTCTAAATCTATAGAAAATATGAGATCAATAACTTAGCATTTATATTTTGATCTCTTTTATTCCATATTTTGATATATATTGTTTGCTTGTTGGATTGTTAAGTATTCGGGTTATGGTAGAACTAGTTTTGAGCAACCTTGACGCGAATTTCTAGAAATTTTCAAAACTGAATTTAATGTAGGTTTATTACTGTCATATGATTTTTTTTATTTTTTTAATGATTTTATCATCTTAAATCTGAACAAAAAAATAGGGGTCATTATACTATCTTTTCGGATAAGTTGTTGACATAAAATAGCTAAAATATAGGTATTGATTTGACAAATAAATAGGGTTTATTTTATATGAAATAATCAATATTAATTATGTTTTAAATTTCTTTCATGTATTTAAGTCATGTTAGAAGTTTGGTTATGTTCCGGACAAGTTTCGGGTAGACTAGCTGACATAGAAGTCAACTAGCAATAAATTTTTCCAAAGAAATCCAAATCTGGAATTCTGAGGGTAATTTCATATATATTGTATTAAAATAATTATTTTTATGATTTTAGATTATTTATATGTATGTCCTTGAAGTAGGGACTTAAAGAATATTTTGGAAGTCAAAAACTGTAAAACTAGGTTCCGATGTCTCATGGAAACATGTATGTTGTTGTGAATGAATTTAATGGTTCCATGAGGTATTTGGACATGGTTAATATGGTTAAAAATAATAAGTTATATAATTCTGTCATATTACAAGTTCATGCTTAAATACTTAAACTAGTTAATTAGTTGTTTTGGATCATTGGCTTCCGAAGGCCTTGAACGGGAGCGACATTTTCATCATCGTACTACAAAATCAGGCAAAATGCACCTTGCTATTGTTCATTTCTTATATCATTGTATTTATTTCTTGTTATTATATTGTTGTCATGGACCTTAGTGGATATATCGTTACGTGCTTCCGGATTATATTTGGGTGCATTCAATTGTTGAGTTGTCTATTATTGATATCTAGAGCCTTCCTGTGATTTTGTGGATATTATTTCCATTGAGATCCGTATGATACAACACGTGATTGACACATATATTGTCTAATACCTGTGCTTGAATTTCTAAGATACCGCATTTTTCTAATGACTGTAGGACAGGGTAGGTGTTGTTTTATTTTCTTTATAGATGTGTCACAGGATTTGTCGTCTTGATAGAGGTTAGAAAGTTACATTCTGGACGCAACTTATTTGATTTTTTTAAGTTGAGGACAGTTACTACTTACGCGGGCCAAGCTGTGCATTATACTTTTATATTATGTGTGTATACTTTCAGAGAGATTACCTATTTTTCGTGATCCATGCTTCTTTGTTAGTTACCATTGAGACTGCAGTACCAGAGCTATGGCTATATGTATACCAAATATGGATGTATTTTACTTTGGAGATATTTGTGCTTGCGAATATTGTCATGCCTCGGTTCCGCATAACCGGTCGTCCTTGCTAGGGTGTGATGCCGCGCGAGCCTAGGTCGCGCAAGCATAAGGTGATTTCCATTATGGACGATTACAGGCTAAGCGACGGGGTAAGTACACAGAATCCCCAAAGCGGAAGCATTGAATAAACAAAAGAAACATGACTATTCGAATAAAATCAAGTCTTTTTATTAAATGAAAATAAGATTCCAAAGGCACTAAGCCAAGATTACAATCACTCAAGCTCTCTCTCTCTCTCTCTCTGAATACAAATCACTCTACTCTCTCTCATTCTCTTAATAGGATATCATGCCCAAAGGTTTACAACCTACGGATGCTTCAGAAGGTGATGTCCAAATGAGCTTCGCCCTGAACGATTCAAGTACCTAGACCTACACTCATAAAAATTGGTGGGGTGTCAATACACAATTGTACTGGTGGAGGGCATCTTTGGGGTGAGCATTATTTAATTTTGGACTGAAAATCGAATAGAATCGAATCGAATAAGAGGTTCGGTTCGGTTTTAAAAAAATTGGTTCAGTTTCGGTTTTGAAAATACTAAATTTTCTTATTCTGCTTCGGTTTTGGGTTTCGATTTCGTCAAAAACCAAAAAGCAAATAAGAAATTTTAATTACCATATATATATAGTATATACTATATAAGTATTAATATATATGTAGGTATATAGTAAATATATAGGTATATACTATAGATATATACTAAATATGTGTAGGTATATTTAGTTACTATATAATACAAAAAAGCGCCAAAAAGGAAAAAATCGAAGAAACTGAATAAACCGAAAACTGAACCAATTTAATTATGTTTAGTTTGATTCGGTTATGGGCCAATTCGGTTCGATTTCAGTTTTGCTTATTCAATTTCGGCCAAATTCGATTTTGGGTTATTCGGTTCGATTTAAACCAAATTAACCGAATGCTCAACCCTAGGGCATGTCTCCCACTCATACAAACCAACACGTTAATTTAGTGAATGAAACTTATTCTTTTGTTGTCTTTTTAATATTGCCTTAGGATCAGTTTTATTTAGAAACCATAAGCCTATTCGACTTGCAATATCGTGGTCGTGCCATAAAATCTCTTTGTGGGACGACATCGAGGCCGTGCCTCGCAACTAAGTGTAACTTAGCCATACTTGCCTTATGGCCTTTCCTGTTTCAACATAGTACCGACTTAACCATATCTTATGTACTTGACTCAATAACTCGAAACATGATACCACATTTTCTTGCCGAAGCACGTGTCTCTGTCAAAGCCAAATCTTGGACTCAACGACTGTGTTATATACGTGCAAATACTTTTGACCTGTTCATACCATGCATACACATTTTGACTCAATCTAAGGCATGCATGCGGAGAGTCTTTCTATGCCGACTCATCTATATGAAGGATTACGTCCCCCAGGTCTACCTGGACTTTATATCCTGGCATAGACAAGTCGTCCGACGAGGGTAGCGAGCCCCGCCAAAAGCCTTGAATCGGCTGAGCAGTACATGTAACCCCCTAATATATATATATATATATAATATATATATTATATATATATATATATATATGGAAAAACTAATTATACATGGAACTTACTAGGGGAGAGTACTGAGTAGGACCCACATCTACATGAAATTTCACTCATAGAAAAAATTATTTTTCTCGCAGCCCTTTATTTACCTATATGATAACAAATATAACTTCCGAAAAAAGAAGGCCCCTCTTATTTTGTATCAGAGCCCAAAAAAAGATCCAACAGACCTCCATAGATTTGAATATTTAGAGGCAGAGCTAAAAGATACTAAGAAAATAATTATAAACATAAAATAATTACTCAAAGATATAAATTAAAAATTAGAATATATCAAGTCTCAAAATCAGGACAAATAGATAAAATATCAAGATTAGAAAATCTACCTAGTTAAAAAGAGGTTCTAGACTTAAAATATACTTTGGATAAAACACAAAATAAATAATAAAGAAGAATATCTTAGCACTATAATTAGAAAGAAAATAGTTTAACATTAAAACCTACACGAAAAAATCAATAACAAGAAAAGATGCTTCATTCAGATTCCGTTCTCAGATACCAGAATGAGTAGTTCAGGATCTACTAGAACAAATAGACCAATACTAGATATCATATTAAGAAAAAAAACAAAAATACATACGACCTTCAGTTAGAAGAGATAATAAATCCAAGAGTATTAGCCTACCCTTAATATGCAAAGAAAGAAGCAATGAATTAAAAATTATGCTTATAAGCTTGTGCATTTAGGATTAATAGTCATAGGCATAAAGGGTTTAATGATAAAAAATTTAGGATGCAAATCTTTAGTGACAATATATGATCAAAGATGGAATGTCATATCGAAAGGAATGTTAGCAAGTATAGAAGCAGATATGATAGCAATTCAGGAATATTTTATTGTAGTCCAGATTTTTTATAACCATAAAAGATTTTATAAAAAAAATATACGTAGGTATACAGACCAAAGGATATGAAGAAGTACATATTTGAGAAAATCTATGGTGCACATGGCATTTTTAGGAAGATGTACTACAAACTCAAAAATAAAGTATTGGGTACATACCGATGAAGTGGTTAAAATAATGAGTAGTAAGACATTAAAATGATTAAACCATTAGACTATGAACCAGAAAGATTAGCAGGACTAGAATGGAGCCTAGATAAATTTATAGAATATTAAGTCTTTAACACCAAAAGAGTCTATGGTCTATAAGGATCATAATGGCCATATAATTTAAGATTTATAGATTATATTACGCAGACAAGCTAAGAAATAGAAAATAATGAAACAAAATTAGAATCCAATTATGTAGAAATAGAAGAATAGAATGTGTTACTGGAAGAGGACAAAGTACTATACGCGAAAGAGCTAAATCTGGATAATTTAACAAAATAAGAACTTCTAGAATTAGAAGAAATCCATTACAGAAATAAGTCAATAACAGAAGATCACGACCCGCAAAGTTGGTCTAATGTAATTAATGTATGGAAATATACTTTAGTAGGAGAATATTATAGATCATCACATAATATGGAACCAGAAGAAATATTTTGATATTTAGAAACCTATCTAGGAGAGAGCATAAAAGCTATTTGGGAAGCCTTTAAAAGTACCCAGGTAACATAATATAATAACCTAATAACATTAGGAGCAAACCCACATAATTTTGTAAATAAAATTCTAGCCTATCCACAGGAGAAGATAATAATTCAGGTCATATTGGGGTACAAAAAGATGCAATAAGACAACTAAAGCAATTAATTATATATAAATAGAAGTATATTAAAGAGTTCCTAAATGATTATTTTTATTATACATGTATATCCAGCAACGCTTTTAGTCAAGAACTAGGAGATAAATTATTTAGAAAACTTTCAGGATCTTTAGGAGTAGAGATAGTTGATAAATGGAAAGAAGAACCAGGCATAAAGGAAAGACCTCAAGATTATCCACTTCATATTATAAAAATATTAAAAAAATGTACGAAATTACAAATAAAAAGCAGTTAAAATATTTAGATTACGGATTATACAAAGAAATATATATAGCCCAAACATATGGAGCTAATGATAGACAAAACAAAAATTATAAGAACAAGAATAAAAATAATAAGGGTATTACTCAAAGAAAAAAATATTATCTTAGAAAATCCAACAGAAAGAAACCTTATCTGGATCCAAATAAACACATTAGAAAGTTTAAACAAAAAAGACTATATAAAACAAGTTTGAATGCTTCACTTGTGGAAGCCAAGAGCACCTGAGTACAACTTGTCCCAAAAGAATAAATAAACATGACAGAAACAACACATTAGTAGAATGCACTAATGAAGACCTAATTAATATAGATAAACTGTTTCTGATACTGAATCTATTTATTCTATTATTTCTTTAGAAGATCAATTATTACAAAAAAAAATAATGACATAAAAGATGAAGAATTCATACATAGCTTTGGACATGATACAGAAGGGTGGCTTGAAGAACTAGAAGAATTTGACTTAGTAGAAACTAGCTCCAGCAGTCTAGAAGACTTACATGAATGAGAGGTAAACATAGGAACCGATAGTATTGTATGTTATCAATTTAAATGGTATCCTAGCAAAGATAGAAGCTAAATGTAAAAAATGCTATCTATAAGGATGTATTAAATGCATAGAAAAACTCAAACTATAAACAAAGTACCTAAGGTTTTCAAGCATGTAGCATAGAAGAATATAAATACTAAGAAAAAGAATAGAAAACCTAGAAGATGAGTTAAGACTAATAAATAACAAAATATAAATGATAGTACAGAAAATGACTAGCAAGGAAAAACCTATGAACACTATACAAACTCAAAACTGTATCTAGCAACTCAGAAAATCTAAATTATTGGAAGTTAGATGTCTCTTAAGAATAAAAGACTATCACGTTAATTGCCTAGGACTTGTAGACACTAGATGTAGTAATTGCATTATTAATGAGGATATAATTCCATAAAAATATATTGTTAAAGCAGCTAACCAGTTAGTGCTCAACAAATGGACGGTGGGTTACATGTATATGACAACATATTAATCCTAGGAAGTAAAATTAGCTTTGAAACTAATTGTGGACAGAGCATTGAGTATATTCTCCCCGGAGAAAGTACTTGGGTAAGAGCATAGAGTAGATTTGCTGTTAAGATTAAGTTTTTTTCTCAAAGACAATGGAAGTATATTGATAAGTAAGGATTATTTACAATTACAAGAACATACTCTCTTTACTCCAGTCTTCATGAATAATGAACATACTATGACAAGATTATTAAAAGAACCCGAAACAAAGGAGTGCAAATGCAAAAGAAAACGAGAATGTCAACTAGAAGAACAAGAAATAAGAACATCTTAAGAAGTGATAGAATATAATAACTATGAAATAAGCTCAGAATTTATGCACCTACAAATTTTTGTTATGCATTAGTTAGTGAACAAGATATAGAAAAATTAATACATAAATTAGAAAAAATGAAATAATTGGAAAAAATATATTAAAATATTAGGAAAAAGATAAAATACTATAAACTAGATATGATAAATCCTAACTACAAAGTTAGAACAGCCAAAATTAATGCTACGAATTAAGAAGAAGAAGACTGTAGAGAACATATTAAAGATTTAGTAAAATTAGGAATTATCAGAAGATCTAAAAGCCCTCACAGATCGGCAGCCTTTATAGTAAAAAATCATAGCGAGATAGTGAGAGGTAAAGCAGAATGTTAATACATTATAAAAGACTAAATGATATACAAAAGATGATGGGTATACTATACCTGATAAGACCCAGTTAATTAATAAAATTCAAAATTGCAAATATTTAATACATTTGATCTAAAATTCGGATTTTGGAAAATCAAAATATATCCAGAAAGTATGGAATGGATAGCCTCTACTTATCCAGAAGGGCATTTTGAATGGCTGGTCATGCATTTTGGCTTAAAGACCACACCTCCTATTTTTAAAGAAAGACAGATGATATCTTCTTAAAACATAAATTTTTTGTAATTCCATATATTGATGATATTTTAGTTTTTAGTAAAAAATAGACAAGAACATAGAGGGTATTTACAAATCACTATTTCATAATTTATTAATCATAGACTAATAATTAGTAAGAAAAAATCCAATTATTCAAACCTCAGAGAGAATTTATAGGAGTTATTATTGGAGAAGGAAGAATCAGGCTTCAACCACATATAGCCCAAAAGGCTCTTAAATTCCTTGATAAGTTAAAAATTAAAAGAATACAACAGTTTTTAGGACTAATAACTATGTTAGATCCTTTTTTAAGGACCTAGGAAAGATAGCTGGTCCATTATATGCAAAATCTTCGCAAACAAGACGAAGAAACTTCAACTAAGAAGACATAAAAATAGTACAAAAATAAAAAAACTTATTAAAAGCAACCAGAACTACAATTACCTATTGATATAGATTATTTAATAATAGAAATAGATGGAAGTAATCTCGACTAGTGAGCCGTCCTCTTGGCTAAACCAAATAAATATCCAGATAAAATACAGAAAAAATGTAGATACATAGAAATAGATGGAAGTAATCTCGACTGGTGAGCCGTCCTCTTGGCTAAACCAAATAAATATTAAAAAAATACAGAAAAAATATGTAGATATGCAAGCGAAAGATATAAAGAAAAAAATAGTTAGCATAGATGCTAAATTATTTGCTATCTCCTATGCTAGATAGCTTGAGTTATTTACAATCTCTAAAAAAGAGATTACTCTAAGAACCGATTGTGAAGCAATAGTAGACTTCCATAATAAGATGAATTTTAAAAGCAAGCGATCTACAAGATGTCATTGTCTTAATTTCATTGATCATTGCCTGTATATAGGTCTTCAAATTTCTTTTAACATATTAAAGCGGTCAATAACATAGCAGCGAACATTCTTAGTCGCCTTATTCATCAGAGTACGCTAGGAAGCGTAGTGGGAATAACAAGGCAACCACAAAATTTTTTTGATGACCAAAAGAAAACTACGAAATACTTTAAAGACAAAAAAAATGATGATTAAAAGAAAAACTAAAAAATACTCTGAAGGACAAATTAATGAAGCCTATAAATTAGTCCATATCATGAAAAAAAAAATTAAAGGAGTTGTAAAGGAACTAAATAAATCAGCTTATGAGCTATAACAGTCAGACATATAGATGATACCATGACTAACCTTAGAAACCATTTTAGAAAATATGAAGATAGTAAAAGAAATGATAAAAAATATAAAAAAAATAAAGTAACACAGAAATACAAAATGACATTCTAGACCTTGAAATAACCAGTACCTCAATAAACGAAGTTAGCCTATCTCTAAAAGAATGGAATAATACTAATTGATTTTTTTTCCTTTATACAGTATAACAGAAGAACCTTTTGATTTAGTTAAATTTATAAATATTCTATAAGATCTGATATGACAAGATTATCTTCTTCTACAGATAAACAGGCCTCCAGACCAACGAACTATTCAACACTATGGTAGTGGTAGTCAAAACATTTTTAGTTAGAATCAGGTAGCACAGACATCCTATAGTAAAAAAAGTTTAAGATTTGGTAATGTAGAACTACTAGTATTTTCGAATAGCAATATTTTTTTTAGAACTCAGTCTCGTGTATCACTTACAAAGGAACAAAAGTGCTTAGTAGATAATTTATGGATTTCCTTTAACAAAAAAGATCAAAAATATTTTCTAGCAAGCATGAATGCAATATCAAAACTATTTAGCCAGATTATAACTAACTTTAAATTTTATGTAGTATTCAGAGGAAAGGTTCCCGGTGTATACCATACCTGGATAGAAGTACTAGACGATATAAAAATTTTGATAGACCACTTTACAAAGGTTTTTACTATTTATCTGAAGCTTTAGACATTGCAAGACAACATCTTGGACCAAATTATTTTGTTTCAAAAGATAGTAGATTTAGAAATAAAAGAATTCCAAAACAAACATCCACCAAAGCAGACTTATCCGTTGGTCTTTAATAAAAGGATGAGATGGATGTGCATTCTCCTCTAAATGCAGTAGAAATTATGTTGGGTCCATGAAGCCAGCAGCTAGTCTGGTTTAAACAACAACCGCAAAGTCATATCAAGTCCATTAATGGTTGTGGCTTTGCCTAAAAGCCAAATTAGAGAGTTGTTGGATCTACAAACCCAGCCGCTAATCCGGCTCAAAAGGTAGCCGGTAAAGACAAATCAAATCCGTTGATGGCTGCGGCATTGCCAAAAGCCAAGATAAATAGGTAGCTACTAAGAAATAAAACTACAGGAAGACAGAGGCTCAACAGAAACTTTAACAGACTCCAACAAATTCTAGACGAAATACAAAGACGGCAAAGGCCAGAAGAAAAGACTAGAACAGGTAAGATTAAGATTGCTAGAAAAAAGATGGTTAAGACAAAGAATATGATGGAAGAAGTATCTAGAGCTATAGAACATGAATGAAAGAGTTTTTAAGGAAGAAGAAAGAAATATTGCAAGACAAGATTCTCTAGTAAAAGATATGTCTGTACGAAGAGAAGACTCTACAAGCCCCACTGCTGATTTGACTCCTGTCACAGACATGTCACCTATGTCTTTTGACAGCATAGCAGAACATAACCTAAATATTGTTTGTTGACCACTTTCTCTACATGTCCATCCACATAAAATCAGACCCCTACCATACTTTCAAGATAAGTATCTCTACCAGGAAACACGTGTCTCTCCATGAAGATAAGTATCCCAACTAGGAAAATACATGTATCTGCACATGCCAGATCCCTACTATAGTTGTTAACATGTGTCAAGCCTCACTCCAGACCTCTGCTCTACAGGATGTCCTATGAATTGAAGACTACTCTTACTTAAAAGAGCATAACACTTCTACTACTCTCGTGCATAACTTCTTTCCACTACCTTCTTCTCCGGCAAAGCTAATCTTCATCCACTTGCTGTGTGTAAAAAATCAGCCTACTAACAGAAAGTACTTGTAAGTTTTATCTTTCTTTTTTATTTAATAAATGGATTCCCGATAGGGAAATCCCCTTGCTATGTATTATTAGGTTTTCCCCAGCATGCAAATTAAGTTTGTTTAAGAAATGCAATATAATGTTTTATATATATGTATTGTTTTACTCAGTTTCAATTGTTGCATGATATAGTAGCAAAGTCTGGTACTTATCTATTACTTACGAGTGACTCAGGAGGATAATTTTGACCTAGACAATGGTCTAGTAAATCCATGAAAGGAAAGTAAGACTTGTCAAAAAAGTCGAGGGTGCTAGGCTAAAATTATCATGTCTCCAATGGTTGGATATATATATATATATATATATATATAGCGGATCAAAAGCCCCTTAGAAAACTCCCTAAAAACCCCTCACTCTCAGCCGTCCATTTAATGTTAACATTAATGTTAATATTAATGTTAATAATATTAATGTTAATATAAATACTAAATTAACATTAAACTTAACATTAAAATTAATATTAACATTAACATTAATATTAACATTAACATTAATATAAAATAAAAATAAAATTAATATTAACATTAACATTAATATAACATTAATATTAATATTAATACTAACATTAACATTAATATTAATAAATGGACGGCTGAGAGTGAGGAGGGTTTTTAGGGGGTTTTCTAAAGGGGGCTTTTGATCCGCTCCCTATATATATATATATATATATATATATATTATATATATATATATATATATATATATATATATATATATTAATATATATATAATATATTCTTTTTTTAAACAACAAGATTTATTAAAAAGAGAGGGATGGTACCGGGAGATAGCCCAAGCTACCAACAAAAACTCCAACAATAAAGGGATCCCAAATGGAGAAACAAGGAACAAAAAGCTGGGGCTCCATACCGGGGCTGACCCAGTGGACTCAAAAAGGGGTTGTGCTAATACCCAAAGCTGAAGCCCAGGTAGGAAAAGGAGAGCCGGGGGGGACCCTAGACCCTCCCCACCCGAGGGACCAAAGCTACGGGTGTTTCTGACGGATAGTCGATGGATTTTTGCACCTGCCATTGTTGGATCGAAAGTACCTGGGCAGTAGGTACCGAAGCTTTCTTACGTTGGAAGTAAGGTAGGCCTCTTGATTGGAATGCTCTATGTTCGTGTGGCTAGAGAAGCATCGATAGCCTGTTCAACCTCCATCACTCTGGTCGGTATCGATGATATGTCGTTCAGTTGTTCGACAAGGGCTCTAATAACGGCATATTCCTTAATACCTCCTCCAGAGAGCTAACCGCAACAATCTGAACGAAATAGTCCGTAGATAAGGCGAAGAATCCTAATCTCGGCGTGTGAGTCACATCGGATGCTCTCACTGGAGAGCAGCCAGAGGGTCGTCTTCAGTAACCTTTTCGGCTTCATCTGTGTCAAAATTACTTCAATTATTTGAGTGTCAAGGTTCTCGTGCTCAATCATAGGGTCGGTGATAGGATCCTGGGTAACATTCGTTAGGTTATAGTCAAGGAGGTCTTCGGGAAGATCCGCTGCGAGGATGTAGAATTTATTGGCTAGGTTTAGAGAAGGGGTTTCAAAGTGAGAGTTGACACTTTTCTTGGAGGGTTGGGTTCTGCTGGGTTGATCTTGATCCCATGAGCTTCCTTCTTATCATTAAAGCGCAGGTGGGCGTTTGGGAGCGGTAGGAGAGGTGGTTTATGGCTATGAAAAGCCTTCTTAATCTTAGGGTTATATAAAATATATATATATAATATTATATATAAATATATAAATGTATTATTACTACGATTTAGATATATGCTAAAATATATTGGGGATAAATTAAGATTTTTATTTTGGTAATTTTGTAGAAAGAAATGTTAGTATTTTATTTATTTTCAATTTGGATTTTATAAAGAATTTATTTAGATAAAAATAATTATGTTTTTAGAGAGAAAGAATTCCAATGAACAGTGCACATGTACTGTTCATCGTCCCCTACGCCCGACCAAGTGAGAAAGAGAAAAAAGACAGCAAAATAATATCTTCCTTATTGATTCAAATTCAAACGAAATTAAACAAATTTTTTCCTTGGTGATCTTAGTCTTAATCTTTCCATATTGTTTTTTAAATGTATGTGGTGTGTGTGGTGTGGTGTATGTATATATATATATATATATATATAATATATTATATATATATATATATATATATATTATAATATATATATTTTTTTTTTTTTTTTTTTTTTAAATGTATATAGAATCTTTTTTAAATGTGTGTGTGTTTTTAAATGTATGATGTATGGTGTGTGTGTTTTTTATATATATATTATATACATATAAAAATATAAAAAATATAAATATAAGTATATAAAAAAAAAAAATATATATATATATATATATATATATATATATTATATATATATATATTATATATATATAATATATATACGATCACCCATTACCCTCTACCAATTCGACCGCTTGCGTCGTCCCGACGATCATTGGAATCGTCGTGCGTTGCTGGAAACTACAACTAGACCGCATGCATAAACTGTACAGGTAGCCGGTCGACCAACTTTGTAGGTATGGTGCTCGAACATCTCGTGATCATTTTGCTAACTAGTTGCTTCAATGGAACAGCAAATACTCATATAAAGTCTTTTAATTAGTTTGTATTTAGATGGCCTAGAATTCAAGAACAATCTAGCTGAATCTCGAGAATTTTTTTGATTTTCTATGCACAAATCGAGAATGAAAAACTAGCCAATACCCACATTTGCAAGATTGATTTCTTCTAATGCTTAATGAAAATTTCGATTTTTTTTCCTGACATATAGACTATATAACCAAGATTAAAACACAATAATTAGTTTTCGTTATTCTGTATTATTCTTCATGATAAATCGATTTGAAAATCTAAGAAAAACATGTTTTTAAAACTTGAATCTTCCCGATATGGAGTTCGTCCCAACAAGCCGGACGACTTCATCGCAAACCAGTCACATCAAATGGTGTGTATGGACTTCGTGCATATGTAGGCTTTGACGGAATTCAAATTGGTTGCGTGTGCGTAACGAATTCGACCCTTATCCGTCGAAGAACACCGTACCGACCATTTTTCAAATTTCTAATTACTTGTTCATGTTCATCATGTTGAGACAAAACTTGTACCACTAGATTCGTATCATTTTTTTGGTCCTATGAGCCAATTTGGTCCGATTCTGAGAAGGTTGACTAGATCAAACACGGGCCCACGATCTGATTCAACGGACGATTTTGTACATGTCTTATCGAAATCCAAAGTTAGATATATTGTGGGTTCATATCAAAACAATAGACTCGTAGACATATAATTTGTTGAGTTAAGAGACCATAGGTTTTGGTGTGCTTTTCTGTACAAAACGGTTCCAATAACGAACTTTATTTTGACCCAAAATTATGATTTTTCCATGTATCTAGAATTGGACATATGGATAGTTGATATTAGACATTTTTCGTATGCCGAAAACATTGGTAAAGTTTCTTTCAGCATCCAGAGATGTTTGTGGAAGTCCCACTTTTGTTGCTTCTATTGGCTTGTCGTGTTTGCCTTCTTAAAGTTGTCAGATCACCAGGCAATATACCTTTCCACTATATTCTGATTATTATTATTATTTGTCATATTTATTTATTTGTTTGTTTGTTTACTTATTATCATTTTCTTTCCTTTATTTATTTTATACAAATAACTATTTAATCATGTACGTATTACTTTTGTGATTTATGCATCGACTTACAGTTAGGAGACTGCCCTATGTTTGTGATGCATTCATTGGCCTTAACACATGTGATACACGAATTATGAGTCGCAATATAGGTCTCGGACTAGCATAGTCGGCTGGCCATAATACGTAAAGGACATGTGCTAGGGGATAGCTACTAATAGAGTTACATGTTTGAAGAATTAGCAGTTATTAGTTGCACTATATAGGACATTGGGCAGGACAATACGATTGGACGTTGACTACCTCCCTATCAATCGTAGATTCGCTCACTGCTGAGGACCGATAGGTAGACTATATGCTATAGACTCATTCGATACTGAGGAATAGTATATAGTATTTAGACTCGCTACTGAGTTACTGTATTATTCTTGACCTAACTTGGTATTCATGCAACCATGCACTGTTCTCAAAAATATTTTTTTTACTTAGAATGGTTAGGTGACCTTTATCCATTTAGGTATATGTACTTTTTTATATGGTTGTGTACTTATACTTGATCATGGATTGGAACAGTATTTTATCGCGAACTAGTGTGCCACATCTTGTCCTTATTTGGTTAAAGGTGTGGTTCACTGCTTCGATGAAAATACTGAACCATTGTGATCTGAATTCTATATCGAATTTATGGCAAGGAAAAATATTTCATTATGGATTAGGATGCCATCTCCTATCCTTGTTTGGTTGGGAGGATGGTACACTAATTCAAGGATGGAGTATTGGACCATGTTATGATTAGAATTATTGATTGAGTAGTTTATAGGCATCTTTTCTGTATCTTATTACATCCCTCTGAGGACCTGGTGATCTCTCCAGGTATTGACGATCAGGACTTCCACGGGAGTATGGCCCTGGATCCGACTCATTATTCTCAGTTGAGAGGGTTCTAACTTCTGATCATAGTTATTCCTATTGGGTTGAGGAGCCTATTTAGTTGTCATTTCTTTTACCTGTTTATCTTGGAGGTCGGACTCCATTTCTCTTTCTAGTTTGGTTCAGTAGCTTGGTAGTGGATTTATCTCCACTCAGCTATCATATCTTTTGACTATTTATTTATTTATGATGATCAACTTCTTTTATTAATGAGACATAGATAATATCTGTAATCATGAGATATTATTATGAAATAGAGTTAATATAATACAGCTTTTGTATGTATGAAGAGTTTCCATATATTGGAATATACTACGTATGTATACAGCTGACATGTTACGTATACCTAGTCCTATGTATATTGGGATTTGGATATTACATGTTTTTGTGGTGGCCCATACAGGTCAAAATATTATTTCAGTTATGTTACTGTACCGAGCAAGCCTGATTAGAATTTAAGAATCTCATCCACATGCTTGAAACCTTCCTTGATTCCACTTCGAACACTCATTTGACTACTTGACTTGCATTCTAATGGAATCCTTATATTTCGTGCCAGAAAATGAATCTTCATAGCAGTCATGTTGCCCCTCTTCCACTATCTATGGTGACTCTGTAGCCCAAGAGGAGCAATTTCTATCGCAGCCTTCAGCAATGACCACAACCATACCTTCTCATCAAGGACAAGCAGATCAGCCAAATCAGAAGACCCCACCTACTCATCAGCATCCTCAAGCCTCTGAACTCTAGATATGACAGCCTGATCACCAGACCTTTGCCCCCTAGGGAGGGTATACTCCACCACCTCTTCATCAAAACCTTTCTCAAACTGGACCGTGATGCCTATGCCTCCGACTTATGGAGATAAGACCACCTAGTTCCTTTATGCCTTATTGCGAGCTCAACGGCAGCAAAATGAGCTATTAAGACAAAATATGATGGCCCTGCTAAATAGACCCTATCTCCTTCACCAGTCCCAGTACCAACACCTGTACCCGAGCCCCAACCATACTTAGGCAATATTCCAGATTTTGCCCCAATCGACAGAAAGACTTTCAAGGGTACCGAAAGTCCATTAGAAGTCTCTTCGTGGCTTATGAGCACCGAAAAGTTGTTGAAGACGTCACAGTTGCCTAAGGAGGATTGGATGACAGCTATTGATTTACTACTCGAAGATAATGCCCATCATTGGTGAAGGCGGAAGAGACACTTAGATACCAATCAGTCTTAGAAAGAGTTGTCCAAACTCTTCAACAAGAGGTACTTTCCAGCCACTATTCGTGTTATACTATACGATCAGTTCCTCCACCTCAAGCAAGGAGACATGACGATGGGAGTATGATGCAAAATTTAGCCGACTGAGCAGATTTGGTGAGAATTGATTCCAACGAAAATACCTAAGAGGTTTTATAATGAATTAAGACATGAGCTTAAGACACACATTACTGTGCAATCCTAGTTTCACATGTCACGATGTTAGAAGAAGCTGAAAGTCAGGAGCTCCTTCGCAGGGAAGCACAACAAACCCAAAAATACTATGCTTCAGCAAACTTCCAAGTTCAACTTAATTCAGGAGGCCCTGAGTGACGACTTTCGACACAACACCAACAGCGAGCAGCACCATACCAAATTTCGAATTTGCCAGTTTTGTGGAAGAAGAGGGCCCCATCAGAGAGACTATCGCCGACGGTTAAAGCATTGTTTCAACAGCAGATCTAGTGAGCATAAAATTTGAGATTGCCCTGATTGACATGCCTCATACAGTTTGGCTCCAACCCCAGCTCACCAGCAGCTACAAGGGCCAGTGGCTCTAGGACCAAGAGCATCGTAGCTACCAGCACTAGAAGGTTAACAAGGAGAACCATACTTGATTGACCAAATAGCCCAATTTAGGCCTACTAGAGAAGAGATGAATAATTACAGGAAAGAACGAGCATTCACCATGACATTGATAAACCCCTATCCTGGTGATAGGAAAACAACATGTATTTTTCTTAGCCACCCCATTATTTGTTCTGATACAGTTTGATATTAGAGCCATACCTTCACTAGCTTAGTTATCATACTTAACACAGTTGTCTCCTCATTACATATAAATATTTGGGATTACTGGTCGGTAAATGTTTAGAATAGCAAAAAAATAAGAAATTAGTCATTAAACGTTTTTGACATGCCTTAGAGTTTGTTATCCGTATCCATGACCCTTGTATACCATAAGAAAAGTGAACCAAACCATTCCTTGGGTCGTGTGTCATCATAACATCACATGCCAACTTAGGAGCGCGAGGATGACATATACAACTGCTCTCCATCTGTTCGAAAATTGAGGTATGATCTACATAATTGACTCTTTCCTTCTGTATTGCATCTTTTTTATTTTATCACACATTTTATTTCAAGGATCGAGGCACGATATTGCGTGCTTGCTTCTACAGTTCTAACTTCGTCTAATCATATATCGTGTCTTAGTTTTAATTTTGAGAATAAGTACGATATCACAATCTTGATTATCCTAACTTCGTTATCCACAGATCCTGCTTTACTATTAAATTTCGAGGACAAAGTTTTTATAAGTTGGGTAGAGTAACCCCCTGAATTTATATATATTTTTTCGTTTTTTTTTACTTTTTTCAAATATTTTTTTATATAATATTTAACCTAGATTTTTTACCTTACATTTTGTCACTCCCCGTTCTTGGTGTACGTATTTTTTCTATAGTAATCATGTACATGGTATCTGGTAACTATAGCATGTGTACATGAATTCCTGTATTTGTAGCTGATCATGGCATGGAACAGTGTCTCATTGTGGAATAGTGTGCCACCAATTGTCCTTGTTGGATTATAGGCATGGTTTACTGCTTCGATAACAGAATACGGTACCGTGTTGTGATCCGGATTATTTATTTTGTTTGTTTATGATCATGTGGTTTTACATTTAGACTTAACTGGAGTTAGACATTAGATTAGGGTTAGGATTAATTGAGCCACCAACCCCCCACCCTTATATATATATTCTCTTCTCTCTCTCTCTTTATTCACTCTCATTTGTTTCTCCCCCCCTAGGCAAGTACATCGTGCACTAATAGAGAGACCACTATGCACATTTTCATTCTTATGATTTATTTACATAAGTCTAGCCTATATTGTGTATCATTAGATTATCTACAACTTTAGTTCTTAACATTTTCAGTTTTGATGAATGGTTTGGAGTAGTAAGTTTCTATTTTAGGCCTTTAGGAGTTTTCGAGGATTTGATCCATCAAACCTTAGTTTTTCTGAAAACTAATTCTCCCATGTTGTAGAAAAATTTATTCTATGCAATTTTAACCTTGAATCGTTAAATTTGGAGTTGTATTGAAGTTTTTAGGGCTGAAACAAGTTTTCAGGTTTCTATGTCGTCTTCAGGAATAAGAACAGCATCTTGCATGTATGTTTACGCAAAGGACCCTCTATGCTCATATTTTTTTGTAGATTCATTTCTTGCACATATTTTTACGCAATTCCACGTGAGTATTTTTGCAAAGAATCTCTTCTTGTACATATTTTTGCATATAAGGCCCATTTTGTGCATATTTTTGCACATAATCTCTTCTTGAGCGTATTTTTGCACATGCGACCCCTGTTTGTGTGCCGAATTATATAGGAACTCCTGTTTGTGTGTAAAATTACACAGAGACCCTTGTTTGTGCATACAATTGTCTAGAGACCCTCTTTTGTGTCCCTAATTGTGCAGAAGCCCCGTTTTTTGTAGAATTGCGTAGAGATCATATTTTTATGCATAGAAAGACTATCCTTGAGTGTTTGACCATGTTCCTGACTCGATTACCTGAACACGTGCTGGTACTATTGTAAGTGTTTACTGATGTACAATCTATATGAGTGCACTGAGGTACGACTCTCCGTGCTATCTGATCCTGCCTGTTATATGTCAGTACATACCTGATCCCAGCACCGTCAAGGTAAATGGTTAGTAGCATTGACGTGGTATGATGATTTTGTTTGTTACATTTTACTAAGGATGGATTTAGATTTGGGACTCTATGAGCTGATGTGGATTCGTACTTAGGGTACACGTACAATGATACCATATCTAGGAGGATGAACATATGACCACGACATATGATTCCAAGACCAATATAGGGTTAAACTAAGCAACTTGAATTAGAAGAAGCAATGGGTTAGAATATTAGAATCTTGAGATCGAGCATGACAAGTCACCCCAGGCCTAGTCCTGACGTATAGGTTGTCCACTATAGATACTGTATATCATGCACTATAACGGAGTATAATATTTGACTACTGTACTGACTCGAGCTAGCCTCTCTGCTATAGATGTAACGTCCCAGTCCCAAAATACGTAGGACTAAAACATAGACATGCCAGCTGTATACATACGAAGTATTCTCCAATATATGGAAACCTCGTATGAATACATAAGCTGTAAAATGCAGTAGAACCATAACTAATCTCATTACACAAAATAAATAATAAAAGATCATATAATGATGAATCGTCTTAATACAATATGTTGGGCGGAGACAATTCATACCAACAGTAAAGGAAAAATACATGAGAAAAGAAATAAATTTGGCGAGTAAAGCGAAGACGATTGAAGCGCAATCATCCTCGAAAAAATGGAGATGGTCACGGCTAGAGCACCTGCTAAAGACAAGAGCACAACCTGGCGAGATAACCAGCTCCTCAAAGGGACGTAACAAGACACATAATATAATGCCATATAAACTGAATAAATATTGCTCAAATAAATAAGTCAATTGAATTATAACATGGTCCAATACACACCTATTGAACTAGCTTACCACCCCCCCAACCAAACAAGGACATGAGATGGTAAAGTAATTCACGGTGACATATCTTTCCATGCTATGAATCCAATATGGTATCCGGACCCCAAAAAGGTTCAATACCTTCTCATCGAAGTAGTAAGCCACACCTACAACCAAACAAGGACAAGATGTGACGAACTAATCCGCGACAAGTTATTGTTCCAAGCCACGGTCATATACAAGTACCCAAACCAAAAGTACTCGTACCTAACGGATAAGGGCGCCTAACCAAATCAAAGTGGATGCAGTTTTAAGAACAGTTCATGGTCGCATGACTACTGGGTCAAGTCAAAAAATACCAATACAGTACCACAGTAGCGAGTCACAGCACCATATACTATTCATCAGTATCGAACGAGTCTATAGCATATAGTCTACCTATCGTTCCTTAGTAGTGAGTGAGTCGACGATAGATAGGTGGTAGTCAACATCCAATCATGTTCTTCCCGCCCAATGCCAACTCATAACTGCTAAGTCTTCTAGCATGCAATTCTATTAGCAGTTATTTCCTAACGCACGGCTTATACGTACTAGTGGCCAGCCAATCACGCATGTCCGAGTCCTATATGTGACTCACAACAACGTGGTATAAGTATGTCAAGGCCTATGTATGCAACACACAAGGTGGTCCCTTAAATCTAGATTTAATGTGTAAGAAAAATAATACATAGCAGGAAATATAACTGAACAATAAGTTCTAACAGGTTATGCCATGTATCACAGTTTATTTGTATAAAGAAAATATGAATAATGCATGAAATATGAGCTAAATAATAAGCAAATGACAAGGTGTCTTGCTGGTAGGACGCCTGGTGTACTGCAATGATTAAGGTGGCACGAACTACAACTTCAGGTAACTAGTACACAAGGTGACCTCTGATGGGGGTATGGACAGTTCCATCGGGTCCACGACGGTCAATTTAGTTAGGGTGGACATAAGGTAGTATAGAATTGGAAGGGAATAGAAAGAAATGGGCTCGTCACGGATATAAGGAAAATGGAAGTAAACGGATAATAATATAGAAATTAAATATAAAAACTAGTTTTTTCTTGAATCAAAATATTCTTAGAAATAAGTAAGAAAGAAAAATACTTTAACTTAACAAAAAAGTTTGGCAAAACTCAAAATAAGAATTCTGATGGCACTATATATTATTAGCAAAATATTTTAGATAGCATAAAAAGGAGAATCGTTTTTAGAAATCTATGTAAATCCAAAATGAATATTTGTTGTCTAAAATAGTTTTTAGAAAAAAGAAAAAAAAGAAAAAAAAGAAAAAAGAAAAAAAGAAAAAAAAATATACTACAAAACTATAAATAATAGGGTTAGCTATTCTCCCTAAATCAAAATTTATAACTAATAACAATCATAACAATAATAATAATAAAATTATATTACAATAGTTAACCCCTATATAAATAAACATAATATAATAATAATAATAATACAAAAATATTAATAATGTATTTACATATACCGTACATACATATATTCTTAATACAAATAATAAAATAATAATAATTATAATAATAATAATAATAATAATAATAATAATAATATAATATAATAATAATAATAATAATCAACAGCATGTGGGGGAAACCAATGCTGGCTTTCTCTTCAGAGGGGGTCACTGAGAAAATTTGTAGTGGGAAAAAAAAGGAAAGTGAGAGAGAGGAGTTCGGAGAAAGAGAGAACGGGAGGGCGAGAGGAAGGAGAAGAGGGAAATAGCGGGAGGCTGGGTTCGCTGGTTCGAGGCTGCTCCAGTGGAGAGAGGGGTGCTGGCGGAGGAAGCGGAGCGGCGCGGCGAGGGTTTTCACTGGCGGCTGCCGTCCGGCACGGAGGGCGGTGAAGAGAGGGAGTGGGGACGCGCGGCGACACTGCGGGGTCTCAGCGTTGGCCGCGGAGGAGGAAAAGGAAGAGCGGGGGAAGAGAGGCGGAGGGATCTCGCCGGCGGCAAGGCGCGTGGTTCCACCAGCCGCGACGAAAGAGGTGCCCGCATTGGCGACGCAACTCGCAGAGAGGCGTGCAGCGATGCTGGGAAGCACGACCACGGGGTTCGACTCAATGACGGCTCCCCGGGGGAGAAGTTTCACGCGGGGGCTCCAGCGGCTGGGGTCTTGGGTCGGGCGCGCGACATGGATGGTTGCAGCGGATCCGGCCGGAGGTAGGTAAGTGGTGGTGGTGATGGTTTTGGGAAGATTTTTGGGTGGTTCGGAGCAGTGGTCCACTTGGTGGCTGGCTCCGGCGAGAGTTGGCCGGAGTTGGCAGAGTCGGGTTATGTCGTGGTGGTTCGAAAGAGACCGGGACTACAGGTGGTAGGATGGATGGTGATGATAGTGGCTGGAGGTCGGTGTTGTGGCGGTGGACGCTAATCCTGGTGGTGACTCGGGTACTGGCGGTGGTGACGAAGATTGTACGGGTGATCGACGGGGAGTGGCTTGGTGTACATGGAGGAAGAGGATGGTGATGCCTCGGACGAGGAGACTGTTTTCGAAAAGTCTAAGGTTTTAGGTTTGGTCTTAGGAATCGTGTCCAAGTGTCGGTCACGGGAATTGGATTGTGATGTACATGTAAAAAGGAAATAATCTATTGGAAGACACCCGGGGTCGGACCCGAGGCCGTCACGGCTGACACGAGGAGGATTAGACACCGACACGATGCACAGGTTTTGTTTGTAGTGAGAAATATTTGGAGAAATAATGAATGATAGAAATTTAGAGGAGTACCTACCTTTATAGGATGTGGGAATTCCCAATTGGATAGGATTAGGATTCATTTAAACCCAAGTAGATAATCCAATTATTAAATTAAATCCATTCAAAAATTTCAAATCTAAAGCTAAATCAATCTAGATATAATTACATTATAGCTTTTAGTTTAAAAATCAAATAAGATAAATCAAATTTCAGATATAGATATCAATTTAACAATTTAAATAAATACATAAAATCAAATCAAGATTTAAATTGCCCCAAAAATTTCAGAATATATTTTCCAAAAATACTAATAATAATAATTTCAAAAATAACATTATTATTTAAAATAAACTAATAAATAATTATGAAATATATGTATGCACAAATAATATTTACATAATTATACTTTTCTAGTATACCAATTTATAAGAATATTATTTATTATTATAACTGTATAAATGAAAGGCTTTTCATAATTAAAATCTTAAACTTGGAAATTTTGGTACGATAGCTAAAAATAATTATTATCTATATTATTTCGAAACTATAAAAATAGAAAAATGTTTTTCAAAAATATGTACGCTCGCACATATTCACACTCTTCGAGCAATTACGAAAAACCAAATTTCGTGCGCGACGTACATACAACTACGCGACGTACAATATACAAAATAAAAAAATCAGTATCAAATTTATTTTAAAAATAGTAGAAATTTAGGGATTTTACAATTGAAGGTTGGAACCATTAGTGACTTTATTCAGCTCAGTAGCCTGGCAAGTGACCAATGCTTACTGATTTTCGTTCACTATTCATTGTTACTGTTATATATTTGGTTGGCTAGCCCTGCTTGATACGGCTTGATACGAGAATTCCTATATATAAGCATTACTGGGATAACCTAGCCAAACTATAGAAAGTCGTAGGATTGACTGGTCTCCTGTAAACTGACTCGCTTTTGATTTGTTCCTTCTGTTAGAAGTCGAAGAATATGGACTGTCATGGTGCGTGGTCCAACCTATGTCCTTGTTTGGTTGTTGGGTTAGGCCATTGTGCTATGATAGGCTATGAACCAAGGTTGTAACATAGATGTCTATAGCTCGATCATGGTCATAGGACGTATTTTATCACATAGAGATACGACATCTCTTGTCCTTGTTTGGTGTAGTGATGTCGCATTGCCTCGATGATGGGATATATGCATATACTTATGTTCCGGCCATATTATGTATATTTGGGTTTTATCTCTTTCATTTGTGCTGCCTTGTGGTTATTACTACCACATTTCTAGATAGGGATATTTTGTCATTTTACAGTATAATATGTTGCATATATTTATTTATTAATTATAGCGATGGTTGTATTTATTAGTGAACTAGCTTATTCATTGTACCCTTGGTTAGTGAACCCGATTAGACTTATCATGACACTTGGACCAACATTTTAGGTTAGTAGATTTTTAGGGTTTTCCGGCCAGTTTTTGGTCTAGCAAGGGTTTGGATAGAAAAATAGGTTTGTGAGGGTAATCTAGGATAATCTAAATTGCTAGCGATCCCAACACACAATTTATCTTGACTCAAGAAAATAGAAAATACCAAATAAAGTAAAAAAAATCTTCTTTGTCGATCACGTGCAATCTTCTGTATTCTTTTTGAAGTCTTCTTTGCTCTCTATATCAATGTCGAAGTTTTAAGTTAATTATCAAAATCAAGTTGATCATGGCTGCATGGGCCAACAATCTCACCCATTTTGATTGTAAAGCATGGAAAAGAATAAAGAAGGAGCCATGCGGCCAGAGAGCCCCCTGCGGCTCAAGTATCCATGCGGCTCGAGCGTCTATGCGGCTCAAACAAGTCTCATGCGGTTCAAAGAGGAGCCACGTGGCCTACAAATAGCTCTCTCATTTTGCATTAAATGCCTTGACGGCTGACAGCTTTGACGAAGTGACAGTTCTGACACGAAGATATCATTATGACTCCCTCATAATGACGAACTTCTTGGAAAGCGAAGAAAATCTCTGACACGATCCTCCGAGAGTCAGTAACTATCATGCGGCCTTGACACGTGGACAGCCCCATACGGCTAACGAAGACTAGCTCCATGCAGCTTATGAATTTCAGCCCCATGCGGCACACGAAGACCAGCCCCATGCGGCTCATAAAGACCAGCCCCATGCGGCTCACGAAGACTAGTTCCATGCGGCTCATGAAGACCAGCCCCATGCGGCTTACGAAGACTAGCATGCGGCTCACGAAGACCATCCCTATGCGGCTCACGAGGACTAGTTCCATGCGGTTCACTCATGCGGTCATCCACACTCATGCGGCTCAAATCATACCATACGGTCCAAATATTCTGGAGGCCACTCTCAAGCAGCCTGGACACGTGGGCAGCCTTATGCGGCTCAATGAGGATAACCTCCCTGCAGCACAGATTTCTGCTATGACTCGACATGTGGTATGATAGCAGGGCACGTGGCATCAGATTGATCGAAATCTCTCAACAAATCCTAATAAAATATTGGGATCAAATCAGATCATTTGCAAAAAAGCCAATTAAAGACACGTGTCGAGGAATCCGAGGTTGGCATAATAAATCGGGAGAATTTATGTCAATCAGCATTAATTACCTGCAAAAGATTTGATACAATCACATTTATTGCTCAAATCTCGATGAACGGCCCAGATCTAATGATCCTTAGCCGCCGACTTTCAAGAATGGGCAATCATTGTAAACCCTAATGAGGCCCCTCCCCACTCTTATAAATAGCAGGGTGCCATTCCCTTGCAAATATATTACATACATATATACACAGAGAGACACATACGGAGAGATATACAGAGACAGAGACAGACGCACATAGAGACAAAGAGAGCCAAAGAGCCTGAAGAGAGAGCATTTCTTCATCAACGCCCGTCAGTTCTTCTACAGAGTCTAAAAGCTGCATCCGATCGTCCAAGGAGTAAGGCAGAGCGGCCGTCGCTTTTCCGAGCCTCTATTGTTACCCCCCAGAATCTAAAATAAACAATTATACTTAGATTGCTATACCTAGGTTTTCGTCCCTAGGCTTTCTTTGTACAAGCGAGTTTGTATTGTGAAGTAAAGTCCAGTCCTCCGATAATTGTTCTGTCCTTTATATTTTATGGCAAACACGATGGCGACTATGCTGGGGACAAACTTCTCCACGGCTGAGGAGTTGGTGACGCAATCGGATGTAGCCAAACTTGGCTCTACGCTACAGAAGATGGTCGTCCGCTTCGACCAACAGGCGTTTGAAGAAATGCTCTCTGAAGGAAGTGCTGGCCCGGTCCAGAAGCGAACCCGCACAAAGAAAGCTCGCTGCGAGTGGAGGCCAAAATTATTTGCTCCTCCACAAGCTCTGGACGGGGTACTCTCTGCTGCCCAAGACGGCAAAAGCGACTCTCATACGGCTCCACATCGAGCCGTAGAGGACTCTGCTGTCCCCAAGTCTAGCAGAGGAAAGCACTACGATACTGGACTTGCAGAGACAAAGAGCGACTCTATGCGCCCCAAGAAAGCCGAACACTCCTGTGGCCAAATCTGCCAACCACATGCAGGAGGCTCCTGCGGGTGAATCTGCCAGCCACATGAAGAAAGTCTATACGGCCAGATCATCCAGCGCATGAAGAAAACTCATGCGGCTGAGACTCCCAGCCGCATGAAGAAAGCCTATGCAGCTATGTCTGCCAGCCGCATGAAGATTGTTGATGACAGCCGCATAACGCCTACTCCACGCGCTCTGTCTTCGACCGCCTCTTTTATGGTCCTGATCTCTTGTGCTCCCAAGAAGATATGTCTGACTCTCTCCAGCATCACCTAGACTCTTCCTACTATGTGCCCTTACGCACTAGAGTGAAGAAGTCTAGGGCAGCGTGCCTGGCAAGCTCGGTCCGCTGATTCGATCTCTGACCATCCGAGCGTCCCGTATACCGTTATGCGGGCCTCAGATGGGAAGTTGTATAGAACCACTCGAGTCCAGCCCCCGACGGCAAACGGACAGAGAGGTTCGCAAAAGTCTTCCAAAATCCAGGGAGCAAACATGGTCGATCCAGACCCATCTGACTTGCGTGAGGCCATCCTCCACAATCGCAAGGAAAGTGAAAATGCATTAGGGTGCAAAAAGTACTTCCACGGACGTCACTGCACCCAAGTCATCGTCAACTGCTGCTGCAACAACACGACGGTACGAGAAGACCGGCAGTCCGTCTTTCAAAGACTGCAACAACCGTCTTCAGAAGACGAGGCACTTCCCGTCGTCTCCTGCAACTCTACTCAGAAAGTCCCCGCAGATGGGAGAGGGAAAAAGACAAATGTTCCCAGCCCAAATATTTCAACTACTTTGACTAAAAGACTATCGTCTAAGCGGGTGCCCACCACCGGAGTTTTCCAAGGTACTCGTTCTAAGACGAAATCTGCTACAGTGGAGATTCGTCGTCCACCCCACTGGGGGTTGCTGGGACTGGGGGTAGCACTCCTCCGAACCTTCACGACAATCTATGTTCTAAGAAGACGAGCCGGGGGAAACAACTCTCCCATCAGATGCAACAAACCCCGACGTCCCCGAGGACGTCCACAACTCCCAAGACGAGGTGAACTCGGAGACTGGGTACTGTTCCTTCCGAGTCCGAACCAGAAGAGAACATACCCACATACCCCGATGACTTCTCACTATAGGGGTATGATTCGAAGGGCGCTTCCTCCACCGCTCCGTCCATCTTCCTCACGTAAAGACGGTATTCATGACAGACAGCCAAAGTGGTTCTAGTGATCGCCAACGCATCGACACTCTCGAAGCCATACTGCTTTCCTTGGTCAAGTCTGTGACGAGATCAAAGCGGCCCTTCCAACTCTGCAAGGAGGGACGCCTGGCCAAACAAGCGAGGGTCCTGCGGTCAATGCGGACTCGAATTCGGCGACACTGAACCCGGGCAACAATCCTTCTGAAACAACGGCCCCCACCGCCGTGGATAAGGCCCGCGAAGCGAGAAGAGAGGTCCAGGAGCTCCGAGCCATGTTTTACGCTCGAGAAAATTCTCAAGACCTCATAATACGGCAACCGTACCCTGTTGCCTGGAGGGACGTTCTATTCCTGCCAAGATATAAGCCATTCAATATCAATCCTTATGATGGCAAGACCTCCGCAAGTCGGTACATCACTTACTTCGAGGTCACCACCGACCAGTTGCCTCATGACGATGCCATTCTCACACGCTTATTCATCGGGGCATTGGAAGGGGTCGCCTTCGACTGGTATCACAACCTGCCAGACAACTGCATCCACTCCTTCGTCGGCTTCAACGCATGTTCTTGGAGAGATTTTACGAAGTAGGGTAGGACATCACAATGTCCACCCTCATGGACGTCGTCCAAGGGGAGAAAGAGCTAACAAGGAACTATATCGAGCGATTTTGCCAAACCGTAATGAAGCTGCCGTCTGGAAATCCGGATTCCTCTTTGATTGAAATTTACCAAAAGAGATTGCTCCCAACAATCAGTCTCTGGATGGGCGAAAGTCAATTCAAGAACTGGAAGACGTTCATCATCAATGTCACAAGCGCCGAAGAACGATTGAAGAAGACTCGCCAATTGGGATTGTACATCTCGGACGGAGAGAACAAGGGCAAGCGCCCTAATACCAACAACGACAATGGGGGTGGCCCCTCCAACAATCGGGACAGCAGGGGTAAGCAGGCTATGGTGGCCGACACATCACAGAAACCTGAGCCAAAGTTGGCAGACAAACAATGGCCGCAAATCACTTACTCCTTTGAAGACGGTCACGTCAAGCCCATTTTGGACATGCTCATTCAAGGAGACATAATTCATCTTCCTTCGCCAAGACGGGAACCTCGGCCGACAGACATGGAGAACCCAAAGTACTGCCATTACCACCGCTACGTCCACCATGCCACACACTGCTACCAACTAAAACGATACATCCAAAATCTTATCGATTCGAACGCTCTGGCCATCGATTTCGAGGAGGTAACAGTGGCAGCCAATATGGTGTCAGTACAATTTGGCAGCTTCCCTCCAACGGAAACCCAAGACGGTGTGGTCTCCATCCCTCTGGCAATAATAGAGATTGCTAATCTTCACCTTCCCGAGATCAGGCTGCTGGCCTAGTACCCCTCACCAATCGCGAGGGGAGGTCATGTGGGTCCATCCAGACTTGGTATCGGAAGTGACACAGCCCACACCATCTCCATTTGAAGAAGAAGAGTGGAAAAGTCAGGTCCTGCCGTACAATCTCGGCCGATATCGAAGAAGCTGCAGCCGTCGTCACTCGATCTGTGGCACAATCCCAACCTGTGGCTGACAACTCGACTGAAGATCATCAGCCCGCTACAACTGACGCTCCGGGACCGGCTCAGCCTCTGACGACCGACAAGCCTAGGCTGAAGGAGACTCGCTTTGACAAATCCTCCGAAAAGAGGTACTGCAGGGGCTGGAGAAGCCCTACAACTTCGACATCTTGGCACAATTGGCCAACATACCAGCCAAGTTGTTATTATACGAGCTTCTGAGACTCTCAAAGGATGTTCGTGCGGCTTTGAGCGATGTACTCCAAAATGCCGACGCATACCTGGCTCAGGTCAACCTCACGGGAGAGAACCCCCTGCAGATCTCCAAGACAGCGCCTGCACGGAGCGATGCCCAACATTATCTTCACTCCGCAGGATATGCTCATCAAAACCAACCTGCACGATCGCCCGCTATACTACACTGGATACATTGGCGACGTAAAGGTGGATCGGATGCACATTGATCCTGGCTCTTCCATAAGCATTATCCCGAAGGGTCTGTTATCATCTCCACATCCCGATGCATCGTCTAACGCCTACAAGCACTGCCATTAGCAGTTTCAATTCGGGTAGGAGCTTCCCAATTGGGAAGATTCGTCTGAAGTGTCAAATTGGCGATCTCCAATCAGAAGTCACCTGCTACGTCATAGATGCAGACACTTCTTACAACATCCTCTTGGGGCGCCTATGGAAACACGATTATATGATCGTACCTTCCACGCTGCACCAATGCTTCAAATATGTCGACAAACACGGCTTCGTGAGGACGGAATTTGCCGACATCGATCCCTTCAAAGGGGTCGAATCCTACTACTCAGACTCCTGCCTATACGAGAAGTCGAAGAGGCACCTTGATGAAGGAGATGTGCAAGATCGTACCGAGACAGCCACAGGATCAGAAGAACCTCTGACGATCCACCTCCAAGCTCTCAAACCTGGCAAGTCCGCACCCTTACAGCCACTCTGCGTAAGGACGCAATCAGCCTCTCGGCACAAGAAGAGCAGATGATAATCCGGCTGCCATGGTCTGGCCAAGTGCCAAGATCCACAACGGAGCCACTGACAATCAGGCTGCCGAGGTCGGCCAGCCGCAAACGGAGAAGCTCAATCCCTCCGAAAAGCCAATGATGATACGCCTGCCCAAGAAGAGTCGTCACCCCGATGCAAGGTCTGGGACTTCTAGCGAACCAACCACTCCCCGCCCATCATCGAGTACCAAGTTGGGGGTCGCTAGTCTGCCAACAACTCCACGCTCTGCTCCACCAGCTGAACCCTTGACGATCAAGCTGCCCAGGTCGTCCTCTCAGTCTTCATTTATACAGGAGGTAGCCGAAGAGGAACCGGAGCTAGCCAAGTATGTGGCTGCCCACACTGATGATCCCTCTGCAGATGATGTAATCCCCCTAAAAAAGATACCTTACTTCATCAATAAAGGGCTATCTTTGAACTACCTCGAGCTTAATAAGCTTTGTACAATGTATGCTATAGAACACGGTATAAGCACTCACCTACACACAGGTGACAAATGTGTACACCGCAATCCAGCTTATTCCAGTGGAAGACTTACCGCATAATCGAGGGAGGGATCATCCAATCATCTTCCGCCGGAAGGACGATCTGCATCCCTTCATCATAGAAGAAGTCGACCTTGGATCAGATACCGGGAGACTGCCTCTGTATCTTTAAAGCCCCCAATCCAAATATCTCATACAGAAATAGGGGTATGATCTGGAGACTACGCCAGGCTTGAACTGTCACACCCCGATCTCGGAGGATCGAAAACAAGCCACTGTGCGTGATGCCGTACAAGTCCAGATTGCACTTGTACAAGGCAAAACCATTACAGTTCCTGGTAATTCTCAAAAACATCAATAGAGGCAGCGGAACCAAGCAGATAAATTGAAGTCACACAATTTATAAAGAATATACTCTTTATTGATAATCAAAATGGATTACAAGACTCGCAACGGAATACAGAGTTTACAATTGATTACAAGACTCTTGAGTAGCCAACTGAATGTATACACTTGCCCTTTAGGCTACAAATGAATATACCAACTTCTTTACAATGACTTGCCAATTTGGTTACAATCTCACTGGTACATCTGAGTTCCACTGTTCCATACATTATGTCCCGTATAGCAGAAGACATCGTCTTGAAAGAAGAGCTTCTGCACACGCATCCGATTCATCGATGCCAAGCACTGATTCACAGGAATTCCCAAGCAAACACCTGTAATATTGCCCACAACGTGGTTCAGTACATCATCAATGTACTGGCGAGCGGTGCTGGCCCAACTCACCTAAGAAGACAACACTAAGTAAACATGTTGTAGCACATTATTAACAGTGGTCTTTCTCGTTGCCTTAGGGTCAATTTCATGTTATAGCCGACAAGAAGTAAAGCATGCAAATCTCATAGCCAACATAATTTAAAGCATACTGTTATCAACCTTTGGTGATTCTTACCCACGATCGTGTAGCCATCCCTGTACATTTATAATACTTACTCTGCCTGCACAAGACATTGTTAGGAACAATATCATGATTCAATATGAATATCACCGTTCAGGTGATTCTTACCAACAGCCGACATCCTTCCCTGTATTTGAGTAATAACTTACTCTTCCTGCATAAGACATCATTAGCACTGGACCTATCTATATGAAGGTCACTGGCGACACGCCATCCTGGACCGTCTTCCTGGTGAACGGCTAACTCCAAATGGGGTGCTAATCCATGGAGGTTTCGAAACACCGTGCTACTACTTCAGCACCCAGGGATTTCAGCGTCCTTTCAATGGGCGGTAGCAAACCACCACTGCAAGTCCTGCAATCCCGATGTCAGTACATCGACACCATCCTTGTTCCCCCTAGGACGAACCGGGTTCCATGGCCCAGGAATACCGTTCGAGGAACGAAACCTTGTCGATAAGTTGTCCATGACCATGCAACTATATTCAACTTATCTAAGAAGAAAATATATGCATGATAAGGAAAACTAAGCAAAACCATCATTCTCATTCATATTGCCATCTAGCCATCTTGCCTTGAGCCAACGCTCATATTATCATCTGCCCATCCAGGGTCTTAGCATAATCAACATTCTACATCGCGACGGGATAATAGAATGTTGTTACCCAAATGCCTTGCCACATCTTTCCAACCAACTCAATGTACTCACCGCCCAATTCCTGGGACTTAGCATCTATTTAGCATACATTCATTCGAATGCAAAGCAAGCATACTCACTGCCCAGTTCTTGGGTCTTAACATCTGTTTTGCCAACTATTCATTGAGCCAAAGCTCGATATACTTACCGCCCAAGTATTTGGAACTTTGCCTTCACCTGTCATGTAATTCATCGCAACAGCGTACAAGCATACAATTCATCTAGCCACAACAGTTTACGTTCAGGTGATTATTATCTTTCATTATCTTTCCAAATTCCATGCAAGGTGTTATTGAACAACACAATAAGAAACATAGCATACTATCCTTTATTTTAAGCGTAAAGCTAAAGGATCTTTGAAGGGTTCAACACTACTCACATTTATAGAACGATTCCTGCCACGATCGCATAGACTTCCAAGTGAATCTTCATATAATCCCAAGTCCAATAAGGCTTCATCGAACCAACCATCCATCATAAGGCATCTTGCGGGTCGGGGCACTACAATATATACCACCCAGAAAAAGTTTCGTCCTCGAAACTTAAAAAAAACTCATCCCCAAAACTTCAACCAACTTTTCATGAAACTTCTCAACGACCAACTAGCACCATTTAATATTTCTCCGCAATCTCTCGAATGATTTCAAGTAATGTACCGTCTCGTTACAGCATCCCAATTAATTCAACATAGTTTACCATCCTTGATATTTCCTCCGACACTCGTGCAATTCCTTAGCACATGATAATCCTCCCGTGGCTTCGTTTGAATTCAGCATATCACTTAGTTGGAATCATACACATATTTTAGGCATCCCCGAAATACATGCACTTCAGCCAAGTTCAGTGATAAGAAAACGAACGAGCTACAGTGTAATTTCTCTTCCGAACATCAGTAATTCTTTTCAAGCATCTCGTATAATCCCACTTGTTTATTCAATATCCCAACCAACTAATAACACAATAGATGTTACCAATTCCCAACTCAAGAAATTTTCCACAATCGATCCAACATTTTCAAAATATTCAGACTTAGATGTATAAGTATTCCTTTCAAGTTCATTGTCATCCATGCCATCAAAGTTGATAAATCCTATTGCCACATTTCATTTCGATACCCCGATTCTCGTCGATCAAATCGTGTACTCATTATCGTTCGCATCCATACACTTTATTTGCAACTCATAACTTTTTCGATCATAATGCATCCATCAAATTATACCATCATCCCACTCTAGTAACATTTCTCGCTGTACTCCAATATTTTCTCGTATTGATCAAGCCAACATATTATCCTCTCGCATAGGCAACTATCATATTCCAGCAACATTAATCCCGAGGGTCATTCCTATTCACATTTGCTCTCGCCGATCTCGACTACATATACTATCCCATTTCGTCGTTACACTTATCCTCAATTTTGATTCGACCAATGAAATTATCCCAACTGTCTCGAAGCACTACCAACAATTTTTGCACCTCAATATTAATCAACCAAATCCAACCAGTTCCAACAATTTCCAGCTTTCCAACAAGGCAACTCAATTTTCGAACCAACATGATCTGTCATCCCATCCAACATTATAACATCAAATTTCCTAAATATCCATTCCATCCTGAAGCCTACCTTCTAACACATCTTACTCATTCTGACTATACTCATGCAACATCAATAAGGACATCCTACGGTTTTCCAACAGTCAACTTAGCATACAGTCAAGTCTCTACGGTCAGCTAATCTAAGCTAAACCATACATTCATCTAACACATATGAGATGGATAGCTATCAGGGACATACTTATCTCTTATCTTAGAGGCAACCAATTCTCATCATAAGGCAACTTTATGGTCTGACCAACTTAGGGACATGGGACACCACCCCAATCTTATGAACTTATTCCTAACACGGACAACTGAAGAATATAGCCAACCAATCTGAAACTTAAGCAACCAACAACATTCTAGGCAACTGACCGACACTCTAGGCAACCAACCGACATTCTATGCAACCAACCAACATTCTAGAGTCAAGTCTTTCTACCCGTACTCATACTCGGGTCATACCCAACGAAGTCTCATTCTAGACTTACCTGCAACCGACCAAATCCATCAGACAATTCTATCCAACAATTCTTATGGGTCAATCCAAAGCTATCATATAAAACTTATCAATCGAATATCCAAACTTTTAAATTTCCACTTTGCATAGACATAGCATCAATTATTCAATCCGACTTGTATCTTCATATCGTACTCAAATTGTCTATTCAATCGGGTCAACTATTCTGAATGATCATTCGACATTACTATCTCAATAGTTTATCACTTATGATCTCTTTCCTACGGTCTCCTTGCGACTTATTCATTTTCCACATTTTTAGATCATCGATACGGTCTGTACTTCTTAACCAATAACATAGGCAACTATAAAATCACATTTCTTCCGAGGCATCATTTATAAATTTTCTAGCACCAACACGGTCATCTCTTAGCAATCTCCGTTAACCATCAATATTCATTTTGCATCATCTTCTTGTGATTCCATAAGAAGATTTACTATTCATGCACCGATCCAATCTCTATAGCACCAACATCTAGCAGTCGTATATCGGTCACCTTAGTGGATATGACAAAACTCATTTGCTAAGTCATAGTCCAACAATTCTATATCTCACCAAACTTGTTATTCATACGACAACATCATCTACCGACATGGTCTATTGCATATCATTGCACCTCGATACTTATTTGTATTCCAGCCATTCGACTCTCGTAGGGAACATCTACCCTTTCATGCATTAAGGGACAAGTACTCATTTTCTATGCCTCAAAATAGTCAAGGGTCATAACTTGTTAATTCGGAACACATCAAATTCTCTCAAGCACGCTGCACCACGTGCTAAGATCCTCTATTCCTCAAGCCCACTTTTAATCTTTTTGGTCGTTGATGCAACTCTCTCTACATCTCTAAATCATTCGTACATCCCGGTAAGAGCCTAACATTACCATCAATTCTGTCGATATCCAACATGCAATTTCTTTCACTCAATTCCAACATCGTTCAATATTCGGTCCATAGTTATTCCTACAAAAGCATTCGATAGCAACACCACACTATCGTTACTACGCCTACAATCCTTCTTACCCAACTGATTCAAGTCTTCGCCTGAATCTAAAATTCGTTCCTTCCCAACCAAGGTATTCATTTTATATTCTCAATTCTTTATTACCCAACTTAATACTAACTGACAAGGTCTAGCGATGGTTCATCCGAACACATCAAAATCTCGCAACGGGTCATCCAACTTAATCATCAAGGGACAATCCTAGCCGTCATGTATCAATCGTAAGTTTAGCTACGATTCGATACCACCCAATACCTTATAGGTAAAGCAATCATAAACACATCAAGGTCAAGGGACATCTTATCACGACTAGGGTATATGTAATATACCACCCAGAGCTCAAGCCATTCTGACAATATTTCCTTGCATCAAACCAACGTCCAACGTAGACAATCCATCCTGCAGTGGTTATGCTGACCACAAATATCGACTCAAGATTCTGTCGATTCCCATTCACTGAAATCTATGCACATTCTTGTTCCAACATACCAAGCCATCACCCACGGTCGATTGCTGCATAACAATCGACTCAAAGAATCCCACACCTGAGACATCCAGCATACATCACAAACTTATTATAGCATCGCTTCATTGTTATTCTTTTTGGTATCTTTTAGAAATTCCACAAGCACATATATCACAGCCCACATATTTAGACTTATTGTATGGAACACCCAGTGAGAGGTTAGAATGATCAACGGACTTTCAGTCAAGGAAACAACTTAGAATAGTTTGGAAGCAACACAGAACAATCGCAGAAGCACTATGAATCATCATAGAGGCAACTTTGATTTCATCGCGGAAGCAACTTTGAGTATTCGCGGAAGAAACTTTGATTCACCGCGGAAGCAACTTTTGAATAATCGCGGAAGCAATCTTTGAATAATCGCGGAAGCAGCTTAGAATCATCTTAGTAGCAACATTGATTCGAAACAAATCGAATAGGAATCCAAGGACGTAAAGTCGTGCTCTGATACCATTATGTCATGCCCCGATCCCGGAGGATCGAAAACAAGCCACTGGGTGTGATGCCGTACAAGTCTAGATTGCACTTGTACAAGGCAAAACCATTACAGTTTCTGGTAATTCTCAGAAAACATCAATAGAGGCAGCGGAACCAAGCAGATAAATTGAAGTCACACAATTTATAAAGAAATGTACTCTTTATTGATAATCAAAATGGATTACAAGACTTGCAACGAATACAGAGTTTACAATTGATTACAAGACTCTTGAGTAGCCAACTGAATGTATACACTTGCCTTTAGGCTACAAATGAATATACCGACTTCTTTACAATGACTTGCCAATTTGGTTACAATCTCATGTACATCTGAGTTCCACTGTTCCATATATTATGTCCCATATAGCAGAAGACATCGTCTTAAAAGAAGAGCTTCTGCACACCCATCTGATTCATCGATGCCAAGCACTGATTCACAGAATTTCCCCCAAGCAAACACCTGTAATATTGCCCACAACGTGGGTCAGTACATCATCAATGTACTGGCGAGCAGTGCTGGCCCAACTCACCTAAGAAGACAAAACTAAGTAAACATGTTGTAGCACATTATTAACAGTGGTCTTTCTCGTTGCCTTAGGGTCAATTTCATGTTATAGCCGACAAGAAGTAAAGCATGCAAATCTCATAGCCAACATAATTTAAAGCATACTGTTATCACCCTTTGGTGATTCTTACCCACGGTCGTGTAGCCATCCCTGTACATTATAATACTTACTCTGTCTGCACAAGACATTGTTAGGAACAATATCATGATTCAATATGAATATCACCGTTCAGGTGATTCTTACCAACAGCCGACATCCTTCCCTGTATTTGAGTAATAACTTACTCTGCCTACATAAGACATCATTAGCACTGGACCTATCTATATGAAGGTCACTGGAGACACGCCATCCTGGACCGTCTTCCTGGTAAACGGCTAACTCCAAATGGGGTGCGAATCCATGGGAGGTTTCCGAAACACCGTGCTACTACTTCAGCACCCAGGGATTTCAGCGTCCTTTTAATGGGCGGTAGCAAACCCCCACTGCAAGTCCTGCAATCCCGATGTCAGTACATCGACACCATCCTTGTTCTCCTAGGATGAACCGGGTTCCATGGCCCAGGAATACCGTTCGAGGAACAAAACCTTGTCGACAAGTTGTCCATGACCATGCAACTATATACAACTTATCTAAGAAGAAAACATATAATGCATGATAAGGAAAACTAAGCAAAACCATCATTCTCATTCATATTGCCATCTAGCCATCTTGCCTTGAGCCAACGCTCATATTATCATCTGCCCATCAAGGGTCTTAGCATAATCAACATTCTACATCGGCAACGGGATAATAGAATGTTGTTACGCAAATGCCTTGCCACATCTTTCCAACCAACTCAATGTACTCACCGCCCAATTCCTGGGACTTAGTATCTTTTAGCATACATTCATTCGAATGCAAAGCAAGCATACTCACTGCCCAGTTCTTGGGTCTTAACATCTGTTTTGCCAACTATTCATTGAACCAAAGCTCGATATACTTACCGCCCAAGTATTTGGGACTTTGCCTTCACCTGTCATGTAATTCATCGTAACAGCGTACAAGCATACAATTCATCTAGCCACAACAGTTTACGTTCAAGTGATTAATATCTTTCATTATCTTTCCAAATTCCATGCAAGGTGTTATTGAACAAGACAATAAGAAACACAGCATACTATCCTTTATTTTAAGCGTGAAGCTAAAGGATCTTTGAAGGGTTCAACACTACTCACATTCATAGAACGATTCCTGCCACGATCGTATAGACTTCCAAGTGAATCTTCATATGATCCCAAGTCCAACAAGGCTTCATCGAACCAACCATCCACCATAAGGCATCTTGCGGGTCGGGGCACTACATGAACTACGGTACTGGACGCGATTACCTTTGAAGCTACCGGTCCCGGCTGGCAAACCACGGGACTACTATAGCAAGACTCGATGTGGATTAGGGTATGTTACACCCACAATGACCCCTGAAAGCTCAGATGAAGAATATGACTGGCATTCACATTCAACCGGGTCACCAACTTTTGATTCGGATACCAGCATTGGAGATGTATTCAGACAAGTCCTGTCAGTCAACATGGCATTCGCCGATGCTTATGAAGAAGACGAAGACATTCCTGAAATCCTCGAGCTAGAGCCTTGGGCCCAACAGCTGGATTAATGGGAAAAGCGGTTCGAACAGAGAGAACCTCCTACAGAAGATGAGGTCATACAAGTGGATCTCGGCAGCGAATCTTCTCCAAAACCGATCTTCGTCAGTAAAAGCCTAACAGACGAAGAACGAGAATCGTTGCTGGAACTTGTCAAAGAATATATTGATGTGTTCGCCTGGAGTTATGAAGACATATCAGGGTTAAATCTCGATATTGCTCTTCATAAACTCAACATCTGGCCGGATGCAAAGCCAGCCAAGCAACAACAGCGACGCTTTCGCCCGGGCATCATGGATGCGATCGAAGCCGAATTCAACAAACTGATAGCCAGCGGCTTCATTCGTGAGGAGCAACATCCTGACTGGGTCGCCAACATAGTACCCGTCCTCAAGATGAACGGAAAGATTCAAATCTGCATCGACTTCCGTAATCTGAACGAGGCATATCCCAAAGACGAATTCCCCCTCCCTATCACGGACATCATGATTGACAACACCTGCGGCTTCGAACGTATGTCATTCGTGGATGGCTTCTCGGGGTACAATCAAATCAAGATGTCTCCTGACGACGAAAAGCATACATCATTCCGAACACGATTGGCACATACTGCTACACAGTCATGCCTTTCGGTTTGAAGAATGTCGGCGCTACATATCAAAGAGCCATGAGCATCATCTTCAGAGACCACTTACGCAAGATGGTAGAGTGCTACGTTGATGACATCGCCGTCAAGAGTGAAGAACAGTTTGGCAACTCTAGAGGGGGGTGAATAGAGTATATATAGAAAAATGACCAATTAAAAATAACTCTTTTACCAATAAAAATTAATCAGAGTAAAGTGCGGAAAATAAAAGGAGATTAAAAGAGCATACGCAAACACAGCAATTTTAACCTGGTTTCCCTCGTGGAGGACTAGTCCAGGCCTGAGAACTCTAGCTCAGGATTCAAATCCACTATTTGTGAAATAGTAGTTTACAACCGTGCCTTTACTTCAGAAGAGCACGTCAACTTCTAACAGAGGATTGCAGTGGCGATTTGCTTGGAATTATCCAAGCGACTTCTTCGACTCTTGCACAAGAATCGTAACTGAGAGATGCTGAGCACTCGAGACTTAGGAGGCTTGTGGCTAGTAGATGGGAAGGGTATGGCTTATTTCAGCTATAAGAGAGAAGAAAGAGAAGATTGGATGGTTTAGAATGAGAAAATTCATGCCCTATTTATAGTGTTTTTATAGGCAGAATTCGGCCAGAATTCGGGTAGGAAAATTCAAATATTTGGCCGTTGGACAACTAGCAACCAGCTAACCCTAAAATTAGGGTTCCTGATTTCTAGGGGCAGAGTTCGGCCCGAACTCTGTGTAGAGGCAGAGTTCGGCCCGAACTCTGTCTCCAGAGCACAGAGTGGTTCAAAGGGGATTTTTGGCAGTGTTTGGTTCAGTGGAGCTTGGGATTTTGGGTAGCTGTAGACTAAGTGTCAAGAGCTCAGCATGACTCAGAGTACACAAGTCTAGACTCAATGAAAATATAAAATACAGACTCGAAAACACACTGAGAGCCGGAGACTGAGCTGTCGTCTGTCTTGAACGGAATGCAGACGTCGTGTGTCGTATTGAATTAATACAGACATTATTTAGTCAATGTAGTCAATATTTGGTTGACTGTGACTTTGTGTCAACAATCTCCTCCATATTGATAATTGAAAAAATAATATATGTATATTTCAATATTCATACCTGGACACAGTTGATTGTAACACAGCTCCCCCATAATCGATGCGAGCTAGAAAGAAGAGCTCCCCCGTGATCAGTGAACGGTACCGAGCTAGAAGTAATAGCTCTCCCCCGCAAATAATGCATAGAACCTGTGGCCTGATAGATAATATCTCCCAAAAGCAAAAACAAGCACAGATATACGAAACAGATACACGAAATATACATAGTTCTTCCCCTTTTGACAGTTAGCAATATAGACTGCATATGATAGAACATAGAAACTGCAGTAGACAATTATGAGTGATGCAACCACACCAAGCAGAGAAGAAACATTGTATGACTAAACAAAATGAGTCACTAGCATAAAACAAAACTATGATAAAATGTCATCCACAAAACCAAGTGTCAAACACACCCAGAGTTTTGAGTACATAAAACCAAGGACATAAAACCATAAGAAACTAAATAACTGAAATCAAAAAGCAACAACTAAGATCATCAGCAGTAGCAGCAGATCGAGCCAATCTCCATCACGGAGCACGAGAAGGTCCTGGAGGGTCTGAAGGACCAGGGAGCGACGGGGTCCAGAAACAGCATCCGATCCATGTAACGCATGACCCATGGATCATCAATGCGATGGCCCGCGCTCAGGATCCCGCTCCATGGGAATGTGCAGATGATGAGATATGGAGTACCATATATCATGCAGGGAGTTGCCGAGGGCACTCATCTGTAGAGTAGTACGAAAATCTCTGGGTCCAGTACTCGTCCTCAAGGTCAAAACGCTCCCGGAGCATAGTCTGAATAGACTCAAGAGTGGCAGGTGGAAGTGGTGCATCCTGACCGAGTGGAGGGCATCAGGCTCCTCATCAGCAGACTGCTCAGAAGTCTCAGGAGAGGCGACGATAGCCTGAGAACGTCGTGCCTTGGAGAAAAGCAGGAGCAGGCAAGAACTGACAGTCATGAATAGGAATAATGAACGCACGAAAAACCATAGGAAGATAAAGGATAAACCAATGCTCTTGGTTTCTTCCTACAATTTATCATCCAGTCCATCATTGTCCTAGAAAGATTAAAGGGGATACGATAATGAAGGTGATACAAAGCAGGATCTCAAAGTAGGTAACTTCATCAGTTGAGCCAGCTTTTGGCAAGATATGTTAAAAATG
>JANAVB010018164.1:0-27327 GCA_029216955.1 Iris pallida | reverse complement strand
ATGATCGAATCCGACGTATGGGATATCATTGGCCTACCATGGTGTCAGATTCCATTGAATATTCAAGGAAATGCCGAGCATGTCAAATCCATGCAGATTTCATCCACCAACCATCAGAGTTCTTACATCCCCTACAGCATCATAGCCCCTTGAAGCTTGGGGGCATGGATGTCATCGGTCTTATCAATCCGACTTTATCTCGAGGACATCAGTTTATCTTAGCTATAACCGATTACTTCTCAAAATAGGTCGAAGCTATACCATTAGTCGAAGTCAAGACAAGCAGTGTCATCAACTTCATCAAACACCATGTGATATACAGATTCGACGTTCCTTGGCGAATCATCCATGACAACAGACCTCAATTCTTTAGTCAGAAGTTCACTGGATTCTGTGATGACAATCAAATAAACAATATTGCTTCGATAACGTACAATCTCGCAGCTAACGGTTTGGCGAAAGCATTCAACAAAATGATCATCAAGCTTCTCAAGAAGTTTGTTTCTACCAATAAAAAGAACTGGAGCAAAAAGCTTGGAGAATGTCTATCGGCCTACTATACTACTGTACGCACTCCGACTGGCTGTACACCTTTCTCTTTGGTGTACGGATACAAAGCTATCTGCCATTTGAGATTCAAATCCCTTTTTTTAAGGATTAACATTGCTAACAAACTCACAACAGAAAAAATGATTGTCTTCGACTTCAGGAGCTTGAAGCACTTGACAAGAAGCGGCTACTTGCTCAATAACACATCGAGCTATATCAAGCCCGTATTTCAAAACCTTCAACCGTAAAGTCAAAGTACGAGCATTTCAAAAGGCGAGCTAGTCCTTACTGCCAGACGTCCTATGGCTATGACACACATGAGCAAGGGCAAGTTCGAAAAATGGGAAGGTCCCTATGTTATAAGCAAAATTTTCTCTAACGGAGCTTATCAACTATCGGGGATGGATGGCCAAATCGCTATGATGCCTATTAACGACAAATTCCTGAAGAAGTACCATTTGAAAGTGTGTACTGTATTTTCTGACAAATATTGTACATACTTCAAATTTTTGAATTATTACTCGTCTGCAAAATCCCCATCGGAGACTATCCAGATCTTACGATACATCCTTATTAACCCACAACATCTACAATATCATTACAAGCATCATCTTTTGAAACCCATCTATTTGAAGAGATATCCTATTCCTGAGTCCCAGTTGGCTCAAGGGTAATCAATAAATATATGAATTCACATCCATATTACCTTTGAATTCTATTATCCACATCAACGACTTGTCAGTCAACATTACCTCTGATGATGTTGTTCTAGAAAATAATATTTCAAAACTATATTCTGTCATGTCCACATTACCTCTGAACAGATAATAAGTATTGTTATTTTCAAGAGATATGTCACATCCAATACCTCTGAGTATATTTCTTATTCCTATCTATTGCTTGTGTCTCAAACAGATACGTAATAAGTAATAGAGCCACAAAACATCAGCATTCCATACAATATCATGCAAAATCATTACATTCATCAAAATGTTCAAAATAAAAAGTTATTACAATCAGATAACTTCACTTTGAAGGTTGAGTACTACGATCAATAATCAGCTTCTTCAAAGATTCAGCTCATTCCGCCCTGGTGGAAATTACCCTTAACCTTGCCAGGTTTCTCTGAGTCTCTGGTTCAAAAGGTTGCAATGAAGTAACTTGACGTACAATTTTCACCTTGAACTCGGACAAATTCATCTCGTTGCCTCATCGATCATCCAAACGATTCGAGGCAGCTTGATACAATCCCAGCGCTTCTTCCTCATGCTTCCTTGTTGCTGTAACTGTTGCACGAAGTTTAGCTATTTCAGCTTCCAGCTCTTAATGGCGAGCTTGACCTTCTGCTTCTTCCTTCTCTTTATTAGCTACTTCAGTCTTGTAAAATTCAATGGAAGTAGTAGCTTCAATGATGTTTGCCTCAAGCTCTCTAAATCAAGTTAAGAAGGCAATTATAGAATTATTCAAGAAATTTGTTGTGCTTCATATTCACGAGCCATTGCCCACATTCTGCATCTACCAGTTCTTGGATATTGCCTCTCGTCAGATCCTGGTAAAATTTAATAGGCTCTTCCAGCTCATCCAGGACATGCTCCAAGTAGTTGACTCTTCCAATATACCGTGAGCGCGGATGGCTTCAATTTCAAAGAAAGCAGTTTTCCTTACTGACTCATAAGGGTGACTTTTCTCCAAGGCCATCTGAACCAGAGTATCAAAGAGGTGAAGAAGGCTCTTGTATAAGTCTTGATAATGCTATTTTTCATCGCCGATATGCTAAGTGTTGCAACTTTACAAAGAACTCCTCCTTCTGTAGAAGATGAGAGTGATCACAGCTTGTACACCGAAAGATTTTGGTGCAGGCATCCGGGAAGAGCTTCCTTCGGCAATATGAGTTCCCATGTCCAGAGAAGCCGTGGTGGAGCTGAGGCTGAAAGCCATAGTTGTCAAAAGGGCTACAACAATGGTCCCCACATGACCCTCTGTAATCAAAAAGCATAGTCATCATATTATATAACATCAAAGAGGCAATGGTAAATAAAGTCAGAAATTTACCTAAGTCCGGCAACACATATGGAGTCTCGCGAGGCGTGGTGTCTCGTTCTGTAATGAGTCTCGACATGGTATTCGCAGAGACGACCGCTTGGCTACTTCCAGCTTTAGAACCACCAGACATGAAACGGCTGCTGCCAGCCCCTGATTCAGCCTGGCCACCTGGGGCTACTACCTCTGCCGCTCCTATTTCAAAAATGCGTTCGATTGGGGTTTGAATCCCCCAAGTATTAATCTCAAGGTTTTCATCACCCTCAACATTTTTGAGACCTTTAGCCAGGTCTTTATCACCCTCAATATTGACATCTCCTTCGATGTCAACATCTCATCATCATCTTCATCATCTGGGCTTTCGTTGCTCTCGATATCAATATCAGAATTCTCACCACCTTGTGGTTCATCGAGATTCTGATTATCATCTTTAGGGTTTTGATGACCCTCATCTTTAATAGGGTATTCTTCACCGTCAGCAGCGATTTGGCCATCTTTAGTGATCAAGTTTTCATCTTCTTGGACCGATGTTCGATCTTCAGAATTATCGTCTACATGATCTTCTTCAATCAGCTCATCCCCGAAGTCACAGTTGTCTAGTGCCTCTATCATCTCCTTATCTTCTTAAGAGGGTACAGGAGTTTTGGTCCTAGAGGAAGCTGGAACATCTAGAATGTCTTTTGAGGGTAATATCTCTTTAGAAGACTCGACCTTCGGAGCATCAATAGTAGGGGACGGTATCATCACTCCTGCCGCAGCAGTGCAGTCAAAGAAATAATGATCCTCATAAATCCTGGTTCCAAAATAGGGACTGAAGAATATCCATTACACAGCTGGAGCTGGGATACTAGTTGTTGGGACCTCTGCAAATAGAAAATATGTATATTAATACGAATGCCTAATGGTTAAGCTCTTATTAAACTGAAATGATAATAATATCACCTTTTAGAGACAGTAGATCTAGTTGAGCAGACTTCTCCGGCATGGAGGAAGTCGGGGAGGATGCAATTTCTTGCTGCACAGCTCTGGTTATCAACAATTTTCTCCTTATCTTGCGTTGAAGCGGTACTGGAGGTGGTCCCTCAGTTTACAAGGGTCATCCTGTATATTTGGCCCTTTACTAGCTCCTTCAGTAGCAACTCTACTGTCTTTTGGAATTGGAGAAGGGGTTGCCCCAATTCCCCAGAGAATAGTCTCGATTCCATCTGTCGTGTTTGGGATCGTGTCCTCGTCGCAGCTTGTTCAATGATAATAATTATCTCTTTCTTTTCTTTCCCCGAGCCGTAGGGGGTGAAGGAGGTTCAGCTGGGGCAGATTGGGTAGATGGTTCCCCAACTTTTTGTCTTTTGCTAGCCCCTTTTGCTGGAGTTTTCTATTTTCGCTTCTTGAGGGAGATATCTAGCGGATCATTCACTTCGTCAGGGAGGCCGACAAGTGTAGCTTCTAGAGGCTTATCAGCAGGAGCATTCTCCACAGCCTCTCTGAATTCTATAGTGGTCTTGGTCCCTGCTCTCGATCGTCTGACACTAACAAAACTATCAGACAAATTGAAGCCTTCAAAGAAGGTATTGGCCGAAGTATAGAAGTTTGCGTATGTATATAACATACACGGCCCACTTCAAAGGTAGCAGAGGGCATTGAGAAGGTAGCCTTAGTGCCCCTTGTATTATAATACCTCCATCCTCTTGCACCATCGATCAAATAGCTGGAAGCTTTTAGGCAGGTAATTGCGTTGCCGACGTGCATTTGATCATAGCCGAACTGGCGAGCAAATCGGCTAGACAGATACGGCTCCAGACAACACTCACCCTCGAATCGAATACCAGGTGAGAGGGTCTGATCATCTTCAACCACATAAAAGCAGCTAGTAGTGGACGAGCACCCATAAGCTCTAGGTCCATAAGCAAAGAAGAAATTCTCAGTTCTCGGAGGTGGTGGAATGCAGAAGAACCTCAATTCAGAACCCTTATTCGATGCCTTTCGGCAATCGGTAAGGGTGTTTACTTTCCACCGAGACGTGGCATAACGTCTGATGAAGTCCCCTCCTACGACACCTAGAGCCGGATCCATCAGAATAGGATTGTGTAGCAACAACCAACCGAACAAATAAGTATATGGCATCTCAATACGACAAAACTTGTCTCGAATACTGGGATCCATCATCATGGCATCTGTAAAAGAACGAAGACCTGCATTCAAACGGCATGTCATCACAGAAAGAATGTCCATCTTTTGTCCGAAAACTAAATGCACAGCGACAAATAGTACACCTCGGTGGATCCTATCGATAGCACTGGCTCCGAGGACCACGAACAGTCGCAGCCACAAGGAGAGGAAGTCTGGCAGAGTAGCTTCTCGAGACATCTGTCTGCCACCTTGTATTATATAAGTCTCGATGGGAGTACCAGTCGTAAATTCACGCCAATTCTCTTTCAGCTCATTGTCAACATGCCTTGACCTTTCTATCAATTTCTGGATAGTACTGCGGTCAAGTGGTTCAAAAAAATGAGGCTCACAATCCAGGTGTTCCTGCACCTTGTCTTCCTGGATGTGGCCTAAAAATAGATACAACAACCATTTGGACAAATAACACGTTCCCCTTACATGACTCTTGTATAAAGGGTAAGATCATGAAGTGGCATAACAACTCTTCGAAGATTGCCACCATTTTCGAGTTTTTCTCGGCTAAAGTGTCTAATTCTTCATTTGTTGGCACATACTCTTCATATGGGTTATCACCCATTGGCATATGAGAGATGTATTGCATTTCATGAAGGACGAAGCTATCTCTCCCCGAGGGGTTACAAAAGTGCCCGTCCTACTATTGTATCTTTCTATCAAGGCTATAAACAAATTGGAATTGGTATGAATTCTGCAGGAAGTAGTCCAAATGGGTTCATAAAGCTCTAAATCAAGCAGCTCGTCTCTAAAGTTGTTCAAAGCCCAACTGAAAGCTGGTTTTAGCGTTTGATATCTGGATTCATCAAACCCGTCAATCTCATATTCTGAGCCGAATACTTTCCTTCAGCTTCAGCAAACAGGTTCATGAAGAAAGGTATCATAACTGGAATCATCAGTGATGAATCCTCATGCGGCACGTAGCTTGGTTTTAGGCCTCTCAAGTCGGTGTTATTCCTCTCCGACGAACTGAAGAATATGTTCTTATTTTGAGGACCTAGTCTGTGGCATATCCTTCTAACTCTGGCCTGTTGAAAAGGAGTCAGATCCCATGCCATATTTCGAAGATAGCTGGCATGGGCATAACGGGTAGGGATAGATGTCTCGTTATATCAGTGAGATATATTAGTCTATTTTTGCTTTGATAGACGCACTTTTCACGCTTCGATTTAGGCTGGGAATCTTTCTTGATAGCTTGCCAAACAAGAAGGCTGGTTTCTTATAGGGAACCTGATCCAAGCTTACGCGGGGTTCACCATTCATCAGACATAATAAAGTCTTGTCATCATGAGACTTTAGCACAACTCTCCTGGTTTCAGAAAGATCGTATTGAGGAAAATGGACATGAGAGAGATCTTATTGATACTCCGACACTCGAAAGCAGAAGCCAATTCCTCAACATAAGGGTCTTCCCTCAAAACAACTGCAAAAAGAAATCATAGAATTAGAATCCTAAAAGTTATTTTAACTCTTGAAGAGCCCTGTGCTAATCATGGATGGCGTAGGTATGAAGAGCAGTCCTTAGTCAGCGCATGCAGTACGACAGTTCGTAAATCAAATAGATGGTGCATCAGTCAGTTAACGCCTACATATAACATCGAATGGCGTATCATGCTTAAGAAATGACAAATGGTGCAGGATGTCATTTTTTATTGATTTTTAGCCAAACACTCTGAAAGAGGTGGCACAGTTTATAGATGGCGCAAAGCACCGACCAACACTCTGAAAGACGCGGTCAATGTTGGCCCTTGATCGCGTGCGCGAATGGCACAAGCGTTCTATTGTCATTTTCTCCGATCGATTTCTCACCTTCAAGAGCGGGGTTCGCCTCCTCAGCTCTCGCCGACGGTGCGATGTGTTGTGGAACCATCAACAGAGGCACGTATGGCATGGCTCGGCCAGTTCTTGCCTTTTTAATGCGAATCTCTTGGGCACCATTTGATCAGAAGAAAGCTTCGAGCGTTTACGAAAAAAAAGAAGATAAAAGCTCAAGAGAATAAATTTTTGAGAAAACCTTTCTCTCTCCTCGGAGCTATTTATAGCCCAAGTACAGTGTAACAGTCGCACCAATCGTACCCAAAACGCAGGGTCACTTACAACCCTAACATGCGCCAGTCACACAAAACGCTTCTTATTCAAAGTATTCCAAATTTTGAAGTTTTTCAAATTTAAAAACTTTGAAGGGGGTCTTGTAGAAGCTCAAAAAGTATAAACATCACCATGCGCTACTCATAAATGGCACCATAAATTAAATCATTAAATGGTGCTGGTCATCAAATGGCGCATGGAATCAGTTGGCACTGGAACTAAGTGGCGCTGGCCACCACATGGCAAAATTCCTCGAGAAGCTAAAATAGTTATCATCATGATGACAGCACGTCAGTCGAGGAAAATTGTTCGAATCCCGAGTGCACGGTGCTCAAGAAGATTGTGTCAGATTTGACATAATAACTGACAGCTGCCTTGTGCCATTTACATTTGGCATCAGATAATCAATATCATTATATTTTGTAGAGTGCATTAAACAGCAAATAGCGCCTGGTGCCATTCAACAGTTGGCACCATTTGATCAAATCATCCAGAAGCAGTTAGATGACGTAGCGCACAGGCCACTAATCTCAAAAACGTGCACACGATACGGCCCAAGACCAAGCGCATCTCTCTCAAAGAATGCCACGCATCATATGTAGTTAAGTTAACCGTTCGCACAACTGGATGAATGGCACACTAAATTGCAGTGTGTGCCAATCAGGATAACTACTTAACAGTTATCTCTAAAATCTATAAATAGAGTTCCAAATCACTTCACAAGCATGACTAATGATCATAATCTCCTGAGCATTTGTGGCAGCACTCTCTAAAGACTTTTTCTTCGACATTGTATCGTCCAAGGGATAAAGTGATCATCTTCTGATCAGATTCTTATAGATGTACTTCCCCAAAAATCAAATCATACTCTTGTACCTTTCTCAGTTTATAATCAAACTTTTTATTTTTGCAAACAGTAAACACTCTAAATTATGCCAAATTTTTTAACTAAATTGTTTTTGTTATTTTATTAATTTGTTAAGTGTTTGAATTGTTTGATATGGATAATTGTACATGTATATAGTGTAAATAATTTCTCGTATTATTTATTTTAGTTCTATTTATTTTTAAATATCATTATTGATGTATTAGATAATACAAAACTTATATGCCTATATAGTATAGTAAATATAACATGTATATAGTATAGTGTATATATACCATGGGTATTTAATATATTGTATAATATAATTAGGTGAATCATTGAAAAAATATGCAACAAGATATAGATGGTTGATATATTCTATTTAGATTTGGATTGTATTTAAATTTAGATTGTATTGTATTTAAATTTAGACTTAGATTTGGATTGTATTTTTATTTTATTTATATTGTATTTAAATTTAGAATTAGATATGGATTATTTAAATAATATACATGTATGGATTATATGCTCTTATTTATGGTAATTCTAAAAAAAGATTATAAATGATTTAGATAAATCTAAGCTATTCTTTAACATAATCCTAATCGTAAGTCTACTAGGAAAGCAACTTAATCCATATCATATCCAAGCAAATCAAATCCTACCTATTTAAGTATATAAATTTGAAATAAATACATATATAATCCCTCTATTTTTTTCCTATTAGCTAAAATTCGTCTATACTTTTCATGCGAAAAAAGTCCCAAAATTTGCCATAAAATCAGTCCCATTTTTAGCAGCTACATCGACTTGGAAGTGTCATATCTCCTAGTTCCGGACTTGATTCGACTCTATTTTTTTAGAACCGTATCGAGGTAAGATTTCATAATATATATTTTAATATATTTAATTCAAATTATATATTTCTGTAAAATGTTTTCGTATCAGTTGTCCAAAATATGACAACGCCTCGCTATTTTGAGATTTTGGGAGATCTTGAACTCATTTTTGCGACCCGTTTGATGTTTTGGATGAAGCCCAGACCTATAACATATACAATTTTCAAAATTAATTAATTATTTTATTATTCTGTTTAAATGATAAAAATTGTAGACAATTAGGGATCTACCGAACCGTAATCTATAACTGCTAAATTAAATATCTCATAACTAATTTGAGACTCATATGAACCCAATCTCTTTAAAACCATATTTTTGCCATGTTAGAACCATATGTGTTGATAGAAACCCATCCTACGTTGCATGGTAGATTGGTGGAAGATTAGTGTAGTGTCCCGCTCCTAGCGGTTCACTATGTAAGGCTTGTGGCTTGATTAACTCAATCGGAACCGATTATTGGGAAAACTTGCCGTCGACATCAAATCGATCACAGACAAATGCATAAGAACCTTTCCAACTAACGGATCGGTTTCTCTTGAAATAAGTCCAAGAGTTCTCTGGATATTTTGCTGCTGATTTTGCTGCTTGGTTTTGATGGATGCTTTTCTGAATGGTTTTCGATGATTTGATTCATGCCCGTTTTCATCGATTTTCATAGCAGCATTCATTGAGAATTCTGAGACGAAGGAACATAATGAGATGAAGAATTAACCAAACTTTGGTTCCATCGTAAGCGGATGCGTAACGGAAGGTAAGCGCACGTATTCTTTTCCCTATCGGCAATTCTCTAATTGGTGAGTGTGGATTCTTGTGGTGGTTTGTCCTTCTCGCTACTCCTTAATGCCAACTAAATGAATTCTATTATTGCCTTCCTACACGTTGATCGATAATGATGCTAATGCATAAGTCAATACCATTAAGAAGCTAGATAATGAACATTGAAATGAATCGGTTATGCTTAATACCAATGAATGAATAAAATGCTATGTAACCCTATGAATATTAAATACTGCGATAATTGTTGGAATGAAATGAATTGATGCCTGAGAGTTTGAATATAAGAATGTTGCATTCTGAATGTTGGCTTACTAATACCATGCAAATTGTGTTATTGTTGAGTCTATTATGCATTTGCGTGGTCATGGACGTCTTTGTGCACAAGGTTTGAGTAGTTTCCTCGAGACGGTACTTAGGCACTAGGGACCGGATCGGTCTAGGGGAAACATTTAGTTGTGCTATGGTGGCACGAGGTATTACAGGATATTCGACTAGGCTTCCAACCTACTCTGGAATGGTGCATCGCAATACCCTTTGGAAAGTCCTTTATGGTGCAGTTTCACCAACGACCCAGTCTGAATGCATGCTAACGATTGTCTTGTGCAGGGGCGATAAGTATTATATCCTATATCTTATGCAGGTATAATGGATTGACAATGGGTAAAGTATTTAGATATTCAATATGTTTATTGTTACCTGAGTTGAATGATATAGCCTCCGAATGTTGCTAGTCCCTAACATTAATCTCATGCTTTAAAATGCTTGTCATAATTACAAATGTCTATTTAGCTGAGTGGACCAACGGGGCTCACCAGTGCATTCTTATAGTGTGCTGACCCCCTCCTCCACAGGTACTGGAGAAGGCTCGGGTGCACGTCGGAACTAAGGCATTTTGAGTTGGTGTTATTTCTTTTCAAGTTAGTTTTAATAAATACGCACAAAGTATTACAGAGTTTTTAAGATTACTGCTTGGATTTTCAAATGTAGTGTAATACCCCAGTCCCAAAATACGTAGGACTAAGTACGTAGACATGCCAGCTGTATACATACGAAGTACATGGGCCTTGTATGTATACATAAGCTGTAAAATATAGTAAACCACAACTAACTAATCTCATCCACAAAATAAAATCAAGCTTTTATAGAATAAGTAAGAATTTGTCTGTTTACATGTAGTTGGACGGAGACAAATCCACTACCAACTAATAAAAGAAAAGAGATACATGACATACGAATGAATTGGCGAAAGTAGCAAGAAAGGTCCAAGGCACGTCATCTTCGAGGAAATGGAGAAGACCACAACCCTGGCTAGAATACCTGCGAAAGGTATGGACACACACCTAGAGGGATCACCAGGTCCTCAGAGGGACGTAACAAGATACAGGAAGAACATGCTAATATGAACTGTCAGAATAATAAAATAGTATATAAAAGATATCCTAGACACAAATATGCAAAGGAGATTCTAACCGCCTAATGTACAATTTAGACGACAACTTTTATGCGCATGGGTGGAATTTAGGCTACATGTACGTAACTGGCATCCAGTCATCCGTATCCGGTCGTAACGTCCAAACGTCAGAGGGTATCTGCAAATAAAATCTCGACATAGTTCCTTTCAAAAAGTATGGTTTACCTGTTTGGCTTCCCATACGCACTAGCGACTGTCCTCCCCCAAGATTTCCCATACTGATCAATTCATGTCCATGACCTGCCCAGTTTTGTAACTGCTCGAGTCTCTATACCTTAATCGTAGCAGTTACGATCTATCCGTCATATGACTATAGAGATGGCTAGTCCATAAGTCATGCCCCTAGCAAAATGTCTCAAACTGTGTAGTTTGAGTGTCATGACCAAAGGAGATATAAGGATATCCCCCAACAAGAAGGTAGTCTGCTAAAACTAAGTTAACATGCATAAAATAAAGTAACGACTAATAGAGTCGCTTGTACCCAAGTATGGCTTGGACGTCCAATTTTTAACAAAGAAAACTAACAATATAAAACAAAGTAAATAATACAGAATATAAATAATATGAAGTAAATTAGCAAGGTATACTTGCCTGGTGAGTCGCCTGGTGTGCTGCGATAATCAAGGTTGCACAACATATAACTTCGATGTTACAACTAAGCAAGACGGCCTCCGATGATGGCACGGTCTGTTCCATCGGGTCCAGGACGGCCAGATTAGTTAGGGTCGATTGGGAGAGTTACAGAATTGACAAAAAATTAGGGATAATAGGATTTGTCACGACCAGGAGGATAAGGATAATCCAAGAAATTTTTATAAATAAAATATATATTATTCTAATACTTGAATAATATATATTATTAGTTAAAATAGTTTCTAGATATATATTTGAAAGAAATACAAAAAACGCTTTTAGGCAAAACCTTAAGGTTGTCATGATAGATTTTGAGATAGAAGTCTATATTTTTAAATAAATAAATTAATCAAATAACTATTTAGGGTTTATAAACTTATTTTGAAAATAGACTTAGACTACTCACAAAAATTATTTTAAATAAATATTTTGGAAGTCTAGAAAATTATTTGTGCTAAAATCTTAGTTGGAAATAGTTTTATTAGCAAATATATGAAACTATTTATTTCATTAGTCAAAATATCTTTACGTAAATACTTAAAAATAATTTATATGTAACAACTTAAAAATTTACTTTTTTGTTTAAGAACTATTTATATATATATATATATATATATATATATATATATATATCTATATATATATATATATATATATATATATATATATATATATATATATATATATGACTCTTCAAAAATAATAATAGTGTTAACAATAACACTAATAATATTAAAACCAAAATACTAATAATAATATCAAAAAAATGATAATAATCATTATTATACACCATGTGAAACCTATATATAACTAGTTTTCTAAAAACAACACTATAATAAAAAGTAAACAATAAGAATTACATATTAAAAATAACAATGGTAATAATAATAATAATAATAATAATAATAATAATAATAATAATATATATACCACAGCAGCTTACTGCTGCTCTGCTTTTATTTTAGAAGAGAGGAAGGAGAGAGAGAAGGAACAGTTGTTGGAAAATTGGAGAGGGAAGAAGCGGAAAGAAAGGGGCTCGGTGCCGGCGCTCCAGCCTGGGCGCGGCGGTGTGGCTCCGCGAGGGAGGAAGGAGGAGCTAGAGAGGAGCGGTTGACGGCGCCACGCGGAAGGGGGAGGTCGCGCGCGGAGGACGGAGCAGCGCTGACTCGCGGCCGGAGTCGAAGGCTCGACACGGCGGATTCGCTGGGGCTCGGAGCGGCGAAGAGGTCGGGATCAGGTAGGGTTTCACTCATTTTTGGAGATTTGGTGGTTGTGATGTTGGTTCGCGGCCGGCTGCGGACTGCCATGAGCGTTGGTGATGGTAGTGTTGGTGATTGTGGTTTGGGAAATTTTTGGCGGTCGTCTGCCGGGGTACCCACGACGGTGGTGGTGATGATGATTTGGGGGTTCAGGGAGGTGCTGACAGTGGTTGCAGTGTGGGTGATGGCGTGGGTGAGCGAAGGCTGGCGGTAGTGGACGTGGTTTTCGACCGGTGGCAGCAATGGTGGTGGTGGCGTGGTGAAGGCTGTGGTGGTTGTGATGGTGACTGGGAGCTGTCGGGTTTGGGTTTGGTGGATCCGGGCACGGCCAGGGTGACGGGGGTGGTCGGTCGTATCGACGGGGATGAGATGGGGTGTCGTCGGAACGGGGTGGCTGGGTCGAGGAGGAGACGGTGGCGGTGATGGTCCTGTGTGGTGTCAAGGTGGCTGGTGGTAAAGGTCGAAGTTGGAGGTCTGGTGATGGCAGCCGTTGGTCGAAAAGGAGACGGTCAGGGAGTCGCGGCATCGGGAGGCTGCTATTAGGGTAACGAGGGATTTGTTTAGGGGTAGGGTTAGGATTTGATTTGTGTCGGGGTGTGTACGACACGGAAATTGATGAAATTGTAAAAGTTGGAATAAGAATTGGACACGTACACAGACACGATGCACGAGTGGTTGGGAATTATTTGTGGAGTAATTTGGCTTGTGGAATTAATAGAAGAGGTGCAAGGAGTCTCTCCTTATATAGGATGTGGACTCCTAGTTTTATAAAGATTAGGAGGAATTTAAAACCCGCTAGATAATTCACTCTTAGTTTAAATCAAGTTTAAATCAATTTAAAAAAATCAAATTTAAATCAAATTTATATTTATATAAAGCTTATCTATAAGTTTAAACTATTAAAAATATTTCCATAAAAATCAAATTTAAATTTAAATTGCCGAAAATGTTAAGCATTAAATTCACGAATTTCAAAATATCTTTATGATAAATAATAAAATAATTAATTTCAAAAATTAGTATAAATATTTTAAATAGTAATAGGAAATATCTTTAAAATACATTTTTAATAATTTAGATAAAATAATTTCAAAATAAACATAAATATTCAAATATTTAAAATACCTTCTTGCTAAATAATTTATTATAAATAATAATTTTTTTTGAAAATATACGTGAAATAATTTTCATGTACTTTACACGAGTAGAATATTCACATAAATCTAGTTTTCTAAATTACCACTATTAAAATAAGATAGCATTTTATAAATAAATAAAATAATAAGTTTTGCAAGCCTCGATAGATACTTTTCACAACTTTTAATAAAATAATTATTATATATATTATTTTGAAACTATCCTTCATAAATAAAATCTATAATCAAAACTGTTTTTCTAAAATATGTAGCTCGCACATATTCGCACTCGACGAGCAAATACGAAACGCGACATACAATACGCAAAATAAAAATCCAATCCAAAAAATATGTAGTAAAAATTAGGGGGTTTACATGTACTAAAGGGGCATAATGTATGTAAAGGATATTATTTCATGGCAGCCTATCAGTGTTTTATTTTTCAGGAAATCAATGTAAGCCGGAATGGCATTTCAAAGTGTACCGAGAAAAGTTGTATCTTGCTACAATTATTAATAAAATCAATTATTTCTTCCTATTCTGTGTACTTAATGTTTCTACAATGTGGCTTTACTTTCAAATGTTTCAAAATGACACAAATGTGCAGGTTCTTGCCTTGTACAAGTGCAACACCAGACTTGTGTGGCCCTCGCGAGGATGAACGATTCGGCGTGAATCAAAGCGAGGACGAATGATTCCCCGAATCTGGGCGTGAAAGATTGGTATCAAAGCACGGTTTTAATTCCTCGGATTTTAAAAATATTTTCAAATGGAAGTCTTGATGCAAATTTTCTCGGTTGATGGTGTCGATAGTGCTGACATGAAATAATATTCCATACAATGAGCCCATAAATATTTTATAAGTACTAATGAAACTATTTTTGTTGTATAATGACTGAAGGTGACAGCTCAAAGACGACCTCATCATCTGACCCATTGGAAAAGTTAATAAAGCTAATAGAGGCTCAGAGGAAGCAGAGCGAGGCTCAACATCGCCAGCTTCAGGTGCAACTCCAATACCAGTTTCACAAACAACTAGATGCTCAACAGAAGCAAGTGGACAATCTGGCTCAAATTGTCACCATGCCGTCGGCCGATCATAATGTTTGTACATCGGTCGCAGTGACTGCGACAGTGACAGTACCTGCAGAGAAGCCTAAAATGTCGACACGGAAGAGGACAAGCTTCAAGTTCTCATAGTTCAAAAGATGTGACCCGCCTGAATTCAACGGAAGGGAAGAACCAGATAAGGTAATGGGATTCCTTAATACACTGGAGGGCTATTTCAGAATATTAGATATTCAGGGCAGTAACCGGGTGGAGGGTACCGCTATAGAACAGCACGACATTCTGAGTTGAAAGTGTACATCTTACAGGGAGACGTATGAAATAGCTCTTAAGATGGAGAAGTTCCATGAGCCGATTAGTCGCGGGACAACACAGAGCAACCAAGGAAGCAATCATAAATGACCCTTAGTTCCTGGAAGGAATGACGTTCCTAAGCTTCATAATACTGGTGAGAATAGGGGTGAATGTCACGACCCGCTCCCGAATAATCGGACACGAGTCGGACACGCCCAGCCTTCGTCGTTAGACACGACGAAGTAAGCTGTACCAAGCTAGGGAAAACTAACCAGATAAACATGAAAATATAGAATCACAGCATCTAAAAATGTATCCCAGAATGATCACCATAATCCACAAATCTAGATATATAAATGTACGAGTCATCAAGAATAAAATGTACATGAATTCTAAAGACAATATCTAAGAGTAAAGCTAACAGTCTAAACCTGAAACCTCAAGCTAAGCCTCATCCTGCTCAGCTAAATCCTGGGCTCTGGCCCATAGAGTAGAACAATGTCCTGCAAGCATACCTGCAACATATCCTATTCAGGAGCGGAGCAAAGCACAGTTCTAGGTAATGAACAATAACATCATGGTATGGAAAATAAATGCTGAAAGAACAGGATAAGAACAAGGTATGTAAAGAACATGAAGAACATGAACTACTGCTATAAAGATACATGAAAGATCATGACTATGTAAAGATGCAGGAAAGATCACGACTATAGCTAAAATCAAGATCAGGATCATGGGAACTAATGTAAGAACAAAATCCTGAACATGTGTGTTATAATTTTGAAATACTTCTATGATATGTGACCGGCTTGGGTAAGACCATGAAAGAGCATGAAAAGATCCTGAAAGATCATATAAGGTACGGCTTAGGACCCGCGTGCACTGTGCGAGGCCTAAGCTAAAGATCATGAATAAGTATCCGGGTTTGGTCACATATCTAGAGTATTTCCCCACCCCAAGATGCAAGTAAGATCATGAAAGAACAAGCCAGAAAAGATCATGAACGTGTCGCAGTGTGTCAGCAATAAAGAACAAGAAAATGTACTGATCAAAACCATAGAATGTACTTGCCTTGCTCCAGGAAAGTACGAGTAGGTAAAAGAGCTGGATGATCTCCTGTAATTAATGATGTGTACAAGTTGGTTAATAAAATAGTTCTAACTTGATAAATACTAATTATAGATATAATTATTTACAAAACCTAGTACTCCCACCCTTATACTTCACAAGTTTGGCCAACTTCTAAGATTTGGTAGACTTGGTAAGGAAAATACTATGAACTAGCATTCATGAAGTAATACTTGTTAGACTAAAATCATTCCAGCTCAAACCTTATCCTAAGTTCTAATGAAAACCAGTCCTTAGTAGGATTGGTACAACAATCATGTATCACTGATATAGATCAGCTTAAAACAGGATTGATATGCCTCAATCCTTCTCAGGATACACATACCTATCTATTCCCAACACTACTACTTCAACCAGTTTTCCATTCAGACAAAGAAATTCCAAGGCTTCAGAATTACTAGAGGACCTTACTTAAATCCAATGTTAAGCACTGGTGTGATTCAGTTCAGCTAAAACTGAACAATCAGTCCCAGTTCTAGGGTTTACACAACCTTACACAGGACTTTAAACATGGTTTTATTCCTAGTGAAACAATAATCCAATATGGTACAGGTGTTCAGACCCAGGTTCTCTTTTCTGTGCTTACTCTCTCAGGCTTAACTGAGATTCATTCTCGGGTTTAACCGAGAATCCATTCTCAGAGTTTGCATTCACAGGTTCACATTTATCTCAGTTCCATAAGTCTAATACCCCTGCAACTTACTAAAGTGAAATTCTAATGAAATCAAACATTGCCATAGGAAAATCATTTCCACAAATAGCATTGAACATATAGCAGAGCATCTCAGTTCCTGAATTCCAAACTGTACAACCATGGAATGTTTTCTCAGTACCTGAAATCCAGATTGAACCAAATTCTCGGGTTAAATCTGGAATCTAAGTCTTCGACTGAAATCTCAGTTTGGACTGAAATCTCAGGAATCACATTCCAACATAATAAAACAATATGTCAATTGACAGAAGTAGGAAACAAATCTGGAATCGGAATCAAGCTCAAGAACCAAAATTAAAATAGAAGAACATATGAACTGAACCAAAATCAAACATCCTAATCCCACATTACCACAGATCCAGTCCATTGCTAATATTCAGCCACAATTGCATACTCAGACCAACTCCCAATCCTCAACTGAATATACAGAAAAAATTTAAGAAGAAACAAAGAACTAAACTATTTATACAGACAATTCGAAGGAATCAAATCAAATGAAATAATTATACAATTAATTGAAAACAAAATAACAAAGAAGATTCATCACTGCTTCAATCCAGAAGAGTTCCGCACCCATACTGCATCAACGCAAAACTGCATGGATTACAACCGCAATGGACAATCACACACTGATCTGAAACGTGACAGCAATACTCGGACACGATCGCCAGGTTCAATTGAAATCCATCAATTCAAATTCCCGTATCCATACCTCTGGACACGGACTCGACCGCCCCCAAACTGACTGCAACTCGAACTTAACTCCATTACTAACTAGTTAAACAAGAGTAAACATGAAAACATAGGTTTACCTGATGGTGATGAGTCCCGATGGAATGACACTCTCACGAAACAGCTCAACGTGTCCCGTTCACCGCCGTGTCCCAGGCTCGGACAAAACGTCGAACACGTAATGGTGATCCGAAATCCCTGTTCCCACAATCCAATAGAAATATAGAAAAATGTTCAGATCCCACGAATTGTTTATCAACCCAACTCCAGGCTACCAAATTTATTGAACCCAGAAATTCCAAGATAAATCGAAATCAAACCTTACCGGAACTAAGTTAAGGATTGGAATTTGATTAGAAAGTAAGCTCAGCGTAAACCGACCAGATCTGGAGAAAAAATATAAGGATTTGAGAAACGAAGCGATCAGGTCGCAAATCGACCTCAAGAAAATTTTTAGGGTTCCGACGAGGAACTCACTGATCGTTCACTCCTCCGTCAGCCGCCTGGCTCGATCGCCGCCTAGTCGTCGGGGCGCGTCACCGCTTGATGCGTCGTCGAGATCTCACGCACCGCCGGGCGCCGCTGTTGCCGGTGAGCTGCGGCCACCGCTTGGCAAGAAGTCGCCGGAGACTCCTTGCGTGCTGATGCCGAGGTCGGAGACCACCACCGTCGCCGAGTCGCCATGGTCGTCATCGCTGAAGTCGCCGAGGCGTCGGGTCGCCGCCGCTGAAGTCGCCGAGGCGTCGGGTCGCGCCGCCAGGAATTAGGGTTAGGGTTCGCACTCGGCGGATGGGGGAGAATATTTGTAGAGCTTAAAAGAAATCACAGAGCTGCTCTCTCTCTCTCTCTGTGTAATCGGTTTTAAAAGGAAAGGAATGGATATTTACAAGAAACCCCCCCCCCCCGAATTAACTTATTACAAAACAACTCTTCCGCCAAGAAAATTAGCAAAAAAGCCCTCTGCCTTTTCATAATTGCAGGTTTTAAAGAAAACAGTTAGAAAAATTTAAAATAAAGAATGGAGACCAAAAGTTTGTTACAACAACTTTTCAAATTTGAAAAGTGGTCCAAATTTAATTCCCTCCAAAACTAAATTACCAAATTTATAAATTAAAACTAATCTATTATTTTAAAAATTAATAATAACAATTTAATTATTTAGCAATCAAATTTATTTTCCTTAAAAATCGGGAAGTGGAGTTACAAATCTCCCCTCCTTAAAAAAATTTCGTCCTCGAAATTCGAAGGCCCAAATAAATCTCAGTAAATCACACAAGATCCAAACACCAGTTTTTATTGAAAATAGAATTTCAAAAGAGATAGAGTACAATCAATCAATCAAATAAAGTGGGATAGCGCTCCCGCATCTCGTCCTCGCGCTCCCATGTGGACTCTCCCGGAGAGTGGTGCCTCCACATGACGCGGACAAGAGAAATGGTCTGGTTCCGCAGTTGCTTCTCCCTCTGGTCCAGGATCTCCACTGGCTGCTCCTCGTAGGTTAAGCTCGGACCCACATCTAACTCTGAGTAGTCTACTACATGACTCGGGTCTGGAATGTAGCGTCGAAGCTGGAACACGTGGAAAACGTCGTGCTCTCCCTCCAAGCTGGCTGGAAGCGCTAGTCGATATGCCACCTCGCCAATACGCGTCATCACGTCGAAAGGCCTGATGAATCTTGGACTGAACATTCCGCCTCTGCCAAACGAATGCTGCCTCTGGTCGGCGAGATTCTTCAGGAACACTCTGCTTCTAACTGCGAACTCTGGTGACCATCTGCTGTTGTCCGCCTAGTGCTTCTGTCGATCCATGACACACTGAGCCTTGAGTCCAAGTACACATAAGAAGTTTGGGATATCACGCTTTGACAAGGATCGAGGATCAGATAGTCACAAAGTGGAAGGAATTTCAATTACAACTTAGAGGAGCAAAATCATGAAGACAACTATTAAGTACAATCAAAAATCGATAGTTTAACACAAGTGGACTAGGTCAAGGTAGAAAAATCCTGGTCGGATAGACATGATTTAAAATTGAAGTTTAGACAGGGCAAGAACGAAGTATGGAATTAAAATCTGGCAATGTATAATTTTTGAGGAATTCAATGATCTGACGACAAAATGCTAGAAGGAAAACTAGCAAGGGCTGATTGAGGAAACGTACGAAATACTCAGGAGTTACAGTATCAAATCAAGATGAACGTGCGAGGATCTGTGATCATATGAAAATGAAATATAATTTTCATGATACCCGAGAACATATAGGCATTTGAAATCACTTTGCTTAGATCCCTACCCCCGCCAGTATAAGTCTGGCTGCAGTGGACTTTCGGCTCCGTGGCTCAAACATCAATATGTCACAGAATATTATGTCAACCTTATCCATTTTCAAACAATTATTAACAAACAACTCAAGAGATGAAGATTTGATAAGTCTCGACAGTATTCGAAAAACCTATGATTGTCTGAAATCATTTCAACTTAGAGTTCCTGCCTCGCCAGTGCGCTACTGGCTGCTGTGAACCCTCAGTCTCCATAATCCAGCTAATGGCTGCCGCGCGCAACTGTCATGCCATAGTAGGTCATCGACTAGTCTCTCGACTTTATCCCTAGGAATTTCAAAAGAGTTTCAAGGAATTCAAAATGAGTTTCAATAGTCCAAGTCACGGAAATGATGAAGTTACTTGACTGTTAGAATACAAGAGTTTATTAGGTACTAAAAATGACAAGGGATCCCATCAGTGAGTATAAAAGGCAGCCAGGGAGATTTAAAATTTCAGATAGGATGAAGTTTCAAATTATGACAGAATATCAACTGATATCTGGAATGGTAACAAGATTCCACATATGGGACATTATCTCGAAAGGATAACAGAGTCTCGAAGGATGAACTGAAGCAAGGTATCATATAGGAAACAAGTTTCAAAAATAAGAAATAAAATTCCGTACTGGAAACGAGTTTCAATAAAATCTCGAATAACAATGAAATCTCAAGTAAAACTTGAATAGAAAACGAAATCTCCAATAAGGTACACAGTGGAAAATAGAAAATCAAGTATCAACAAAGTCGTGAATATGGAACAAATTCTCGAATAGAAAATCTCAATGAGGAGACAAGATTTGGAATAGGGAACACGGTCTCAACGAGTCGCGAGTAGGAACTGAAATTCAAAGTCCGGTAAATCTTGGATGGGAGACAAAATTACGAACAAAACAAAGTCTCGAAATAGGAAACAAGATCTTAAATTCTCGAATAGAATCAAGTTACGAGTAGGAAAAAGAATCAATGGGTGAGTAAAACAATATCCATGAAACAAGCGATACCTCAAATAGGGAACAAGATCGAAGCAAAGTTGTGAACAGAACAATTTTCAGAAATAAAAAACAAGCCACGTAGGAAACGAAATCTCACATAGGGAACAGGTCGAAACCGAAGTTTTCAACGATGCCTTGAATGGTGAATAGAAACAAATATTGAAAAAATCAAATTCCAACAAGCCCCAAATAGAAAACTGAACTTCGAAAAGAAAACAAAATTTATAAATTGTAACTAGTCCTGAATAGGAAACAAAATTCCTGAGTAGAATCTCGAAAAGAGCAAGGTTACGAAGAATGGATTGGAGGAGTACCAATCAATGAATAGGAAATAATATCTCGAATTAAGTTTTGAAATTCAACCAAGGTTCCAAAATAGAAAACAAGAAGTTTCAATAAATGGTCTAGATGCTAGAAAAAATTTAAGAAAAACTGGATTGCTAATCAAGATACATGGTTTTTCCAACCATGCAAGAGATCTTCTGTCTTCAATCCGTCTTCAGTATTCCTCCGGAATCATTTCAATTTCTTCAACTGTCCTGTTGTAGGCTGGTCCTTGAGGTAGTGCTCCATGTGGTTGCTGATTCTGAAAAGGTGGGCCCCTTTGCTGTAGTTCGATGCTCCTCGTGCTTGTTCTTGGGCAGTGCAATCAACGGTCTTCGGACAATCTTTGACTTGGTGAGTAGGCGGTCCGCAGTACAAGCGTAGTCTCCGTCCTTTGCGGCACTCTTCATAGTGGCATCCAGAGAGGTGGCAGAAATTGTAAATGATCGTCGGCTGGATCTGAATCTGGATCTCCCGTTGGGGCTGAAGTGCAGGGCTCTGGCAGGAATATATGACTGATGGCGTGCTGGCTGCTGAGATCTGCTCCTGATGATGTGACTGGTGGTGTGACCGAAGAAACGCTGACTGAGTGTTGTGACGCTTTGCGGGTCCAGGGTTGTTGTTGTCTGTCATAAATCTTCATGTTCCTTCTGAGCTTCAGTTTCCCATTGTGTCTTATTGTCTGTGCTACATTCTGGATCTCCTGGCAGGTGGCTCAAATCTTCAGAGAAGTCGGGTCCTCAGAAACTTGGGTGATCTTTAGTGGTAACTCCAGGTTCTCGATCTGCTGCTTGGTGTAAGATATGCGCTCGGTGTCGAAAAAAATCCAAGTGTCTGAGAGTCTGGAAATCAGAAGTCCTTCCTGGCTCGGAGAGTGTAACCACAAGTCTGACTTGGAAAGGGTGGCCTGCTTCCTCTGGTTGTCAAGGGACTCTTCAGACGTCTCCGTCAACTACGTACTACCCATGGGGATAGTAGAGTGATAGAAGGTAGTGAAAGCTTGGAAACGTTAAGTGCAGGTGAATTGACAGTTCTGGTGTCGCATGCTTTTGAACTATCTACAAAACAGAAAACTGTTAAAATAACCTAGACCTACATACAACAAGTGTTTATAGAATATTAAAATACCTGATACACCTGATATACCTGATATATCCTTATTTTCCGATTTTCCTATGCTGTGATCAAGTTTCCCTAGTGTAATTCAGGTCCCCCAATAGTACGCTAAGTCCTAGGTACCATTAGGATGGACCTGCATGGGCCACCACTAAAAACATGTCACGACCCGCTCCCGAATAATCGGACACGAGTCGGACACGTCCAGCCTTCGTCGTTAGACACGACGAAGTAAGCAGTACCAAGCTAGGGAAAACTAACCAGATAAACATGAAAATATAGAATCACAGCATCTAAAAACGTATCCCAGAATGATCACCATAATCCACAAATCTAGATATGTAAATGTACGAGTCATCAAGAATGAAATATACATGAATTCTAAAGACAATATCTAAGAGTAAAGCTAACAGTCTAAAACCTGAAACCTCAAGCTAAGCCTCCTCCTGCTCAGCTAAATCCTGGGCTCTGGCCCATAGAGTAGAACAATGTCCTGCAAGCATACCTGCAACATATCCTATTCAGGAGCGGAGCAAAGCACAGTTCTAGGTAATGAACAATAACATCATGGTATGGAAAATAAATGCTGAAAGAACAGGATAAGAACAAGGTATGTAAAGAACATGAAGAACATGAACTACTGCTATAAAGATACATGAAAGATCATGACTATGTAAAGATGCAGGAAAGATCACGACTATAGCTAAAATCAAGATCAGAATCATGGGAACTAATGTAAGAACAAAATCCTGAACATGTGTGTTATAATTTTGAAATACTTCTATGATATGTGACCGGCTTGGGTAAGACCATAAAGAGCATGAAAAGATCCTGAAAGATCATATAAGGTACGGCTTAGGACCCGCGTGCACTGTGCGAGGCCTAAGCTAAAGATCATGAATAAGTATCCGCGTTTGGTCACATATCTAGAGTATTTCCCCACCCCAAGATGCAAGTAAGATCATGAAAGAACAAGCCAGAAAAGATCATGAATGTGTCGCAGTGTGTCAGCAATAAAGAACAAGAAAATGCACTGATCAAAACCATAGAATGTACTTGCCTTGCTCCAGGAAAGTACGAGTAGGTAAAAGAGCTGGATGATCTCCTGTAATTAATGATGTGTACAAGTTGGTTAATAAAATAGTTCTAACTTGATAAATACTAATTATAGATATGATTATTTACAAAACCTAGTCTAATACTCCCACCCTTATACTTCACAAGTTTGGCCAACTTCTAAGATTTGGTAGACTTGGTAAGGAAAATACTATGAACTAGCATTCATGAAGTAATACTTGTTAGACTAAAATCATTCCAGCTCAAACCTTATCCTAAGTTCTAATGAAAACCAGTCCTTAGTAGGATTGGTACAACAATCCTGTATCACTGATATAGATCAGCTTAAAACAGGATTGATATGCCTCAATCCTTCTCAGGATACACATACCTATCTATTCCCAACACTACTACTTCAACCAGTTTTCCATTCAGACAAAGAAATTCCAAGGCTTCAGAATTACTAGAGGACCTTACTTAAATCCAATGTTAAGCACTGGTGTGATTCAGTTCAGCTAAAACTGAACAATCAGTCCCAGTTCTAGGGTTTACACAACCTTACACAGGACTTTAAACATGGTTTTATTCCTAGTGAAACAATAATCCAATATGGTACAGGTGTTCAGACCCAGGTTCTCTTTTCTGTGCTTACCCTCTCAGGCTTAACTGAGATTCATTCTCGGGTTTAACCGAGAATCCATTCTCAGAGTTTGCATTCACAGGTTCACATTTATCTCAGTTCCATAAGTCTAATACCCCTGCAACTTACTAAAGTAAAATTCTAAATAAAATCAAACATTGCCATAGGAAAATCATTTCCACAAATAACATTGAACATATAGCAGAGCATCTCAGTTCCTGAATTCCAAACTGTACAACCATGGAATGTTTTCTCAGTACCTGAAATCCAGATTGAACCAAAGTCTCGGGTTAAATCTAGAATCTAAGTCTTCGACTGAAATCTCAGTTTGGACTGAAATCTCAGGAATCACATTCCAACATAATAAAACAATATGTCAATTGACAGAAGTAGGAAACAAATCTGGAATCGAAATCAAGCTCAAGAACCAAAAATTAAAACAGAAGAATATATGAACTGAACCAAAATCAAACATCCTAATCCCACATTACCACAGATCCAGTCCATTGCTAAATATTCAGCCACAATTGCATACTCAGACCAACTCCCAATCCTCAACTGAATATACAGAAAAAATTTAGAAGAAACAAAGAACTAAACTATTTATACAGACAATTCGAAGGAATCAAATCAAATGAAATAATTATACAATTAATTAAAAACAAATAACAAAGAAGATTCATCACTGCTTCAATCCAGAAGAGTTCCGCACCCATACTGCATCAACGCAAAACTGCGTGGATTACAACCGCAACGGACAATCACACACTGATCTGAAATGTGACAGCAATACTCGGACACGATCGCCAGGTTCAATTGAAATCCATCAATTCAATTCCCGCATCTATACCTCTGGACACGGACTCGACCGCCCCCAAACTGACTGCAACTCGAACTTAACTCCATTACTAACTAGTTAAACAAGAGTAAACATGAAAACATAGGTTTACCTGATGGTGATGAGTCCCGATGGAATGACACTCTCACGAAACAGCTCAACGTGTCCCGTTCACCGCCGTGTCCCAGGCTCGGACAAAACGTCGAACACGTAATGGTGATCCGAAATCCCTGTTCCCACAATCAAATAGAAATATAAAAAAATGTTCAGATCCCACGAATTGTTCATCAACCCAACTCCAGGCTACCAAATTTATTGAACCCAGAAATTCCAAGATAAATCAAAATCAAACCTTACCGGAACTAAGTTAAGGATTGGAATTTGATTAGAAAGTAAGCTCAGCGTAAACCGACCAGATCTGGAGAAAAAATGTAAGGATTTGAGAAACGAAGCGATCAGGTCGCAAATCGACCTCAAGAAAATTTTTAGGGTTCCGACGAGGAACTCACCGATCGTTCACTCCTCCGTCAGCCGCCTGGCTCGATCGCCGCCTAGTCGTCGGGGCGCGTCACCGCTTGATGCGTCGTCGAGAACTCACGCACCGCCGGGCGCCGCTGCTGCCGGTGAGGTGCGGCCACCGCTTGGCAAGGAGTCGCCGGAGACTCCTTGCGTGCTGATGCCGAGGTCGGAGACCACCACCGTCGCCGAGTCGTCATGGTCGTCATCGCTGAAGTCGCCGAGGCGTCGGGTCGCCGCCGCTGAAGTCGCCGAGGCGTCGGGTCGCGCCGCCAGGAATTAGGGTTAGGGTTCGCACTCGGTGGATGGGGGAGAATATTTGTAGAGCTTAAAAGAAATCACAGAGCTGCTCTCTCTCTCTCTCTGTGTAATCGGTTTTAAAAGGAAAGGAATGGATATTTACAAGAAACCCCCCCTCCCCCCGAATTAACTTATTACAAAACAACTCTTCCGCCAAGAAAATTAGCAAAAAAGCCCTCTGCCTTTTCATAATTGCAGGTTTTAAAGAAAACAGTTAGAAAAATTTAAAATAAAGAATAGAGACCAAAAGTTTGTTACAACAACTTTTCAAATTTGAAAAGTGGTCCAAATTTAATTCCCTCCAAAACTAAATTACCAAATTTATAAATTAAAACTAATCTATTATTTTAAAAATTAATAATAATAATTTAATTATTTAGCAATCAAATTTATTTTCCTTAAAAATCGGGAAGTGGAGTTACAGTGAATATCAAGGACCACATTGTTTTAAGTGCAATTAGTATGGTCATCGACAAGCAGAATGTCAAGCTGGATGCTTCAATTGTAGTGGCATGGGCCACAGGGCATCTGAATGCAGAAAAGGAAGGAATCAGAATCCTTCATGAGACTAGCAGTATAATTATCGTTGACAGCCTAACAATCAGATTCGTGGTTAAGTGCCACTAGCCTTACCAGCTCCAACTGGGAACACTACAAAAATAAGGTAAATTAGCAACTGATATAGCGTCTGACCAAAAATATTTGCTATAACAGCGACTAACTGGCGACTAAACATCTATGAAATCAAAATTTAATTTATTGGGAGTTGTATGTCAGCCGCTAAGACGTCGGGGGTTGTCTAGTATTTTCTAGATACTGAAATGTTAGTCGATATTTTGTATATATTTTTTATTTTTGTGACTAATATGGAGTGTGTCATGACCCGCATCCAGTATAGGGGCACGAGAAGTGGGTACGTCTAGCCTATGCCGCAGTGTCGGCGGTAGAACGATGTACTAGTCACTATCTATTCAACAACTCATGCAATTATATAATGTACTTGTCAAAATCTCAACTCCGAACGGAGGACAAGTATAGATATAATGAAATCTCAATCACAGTCTAAGCCGATAAGATAACACAAAGTTTATAACTAAGACTAAATAACAACAACAAAACCAACTACTAAATAATAATATCTCAAACAATCTCAAAGTATGTGTGTCGAGCAACAGTTAAAGTACAAGAGAAGTAATGTAACGAATCAAAGAACATAGCAATGAAGACTGTAATACAAGCTAGCTGAATTAGAGTAACATATAAGTCCAGCAGTACAATATAAGTCGAGTGTAATCCCAATGTGAGTCTAATACAAATGAGTCGAATGTGATTCCAATCAATGTTCTAATAAGGTAGTTCGAATAAGGTGGTGCTAATAATAATCCATGATGGTTCTA
>JANAVB010018163.1:0-18544 GCA_029216955.1 Iris pallida | reverse complement strand
GACTCTATGTCATACCCCTATAGGTTATTATCAGATCTTCTTAATCGTACAATTAACAATCTACCTTACTGGCTGTGGAAAGCTAAATAATACTTAAGTATGCCTAACCCTACTACATCTATCTGTTGGATGAGGATGGAAGTTAATTGTCACGACCACACCCGGAATAAGGGTACAAGTGCGTGGCAACGTCTAGTCTACATTGCAGTATCGGCAGTAGAATGCTGTATAGGTCAACATACTAACTGTCAACATCTCATGAATGTACAGCATAACCTGTCATTGATATCTCAAGCAAAAGGAGGACAATATAATGATAATATCCATAGTCAACCACGATAGCTTATAAAGCCGATAAATAGCACGATAATGATACAAAATGAGAATCTACATGAAGTCTAGAAATATAGATCTCAAATCAACATCAAAAGTCTAAGAGTCTAGCTATCTCAACATCAATATAAGTCTCAAAATAATAACAACTCAATGTTTCAAAGGCTGGACACAAATCCAGTACTATATAGCTAATGCTAGCTAAGTCACTACTAGTGGTGTCTCCTCTACGTGAACTGGCTCCTCCTGTGGCCTAGATGTATCCATCATCTACTCCCTATCCATAATATGTGGGACAAAAGTCCACAAGATCCTCGAAAAAATGGTATCCAGTCAGGATTGGAATAAAGCACATAAACAGACAACAGTTCCATTAAATTGAAAAAGCTATAATAACAGTAATTAATAAAAGTACAAGATGGAAAGTAATGTTGGAACAATAAGGAAAATAGGTAAACAGATAATCATGTTACAGGAAATAATGAACTGTAAGTAAACATAAGAAGAATGTATCAGCCAGTAATAATTAGAATAGAGAATGAACAACGACTATGTGCCTAGAAATATTAGTTTATTATATGATCAGTTTGGGAAAAAAACCATGCTATACCACATATGATTGGATATGCACAAGTACTAGTAAGGGATAGGCCAGTCATATATGGAAAGCTAAGCACGAATAGGTATAGAAGCATAAAAAAGCACAACAGTTATAGAAGCGCACGGGACCCAAAGTTACTGCACATCCAATTGACAAAGAAAGTATAGTATATAAAAAAGAGATACTTTATTAAATCATGATTACAAAGGTCTATTGCAGATTCTTAATAAGTACATACAAAAGTTATCTACTCAGCCTACAAGTGTGTAGCCTAAGAGCGCAGCTACAGGTGCAGCAGCCTACAAGTGCGCAGCCAGAGTGAATTACTTCCTAGTCAGGAGCGTAGCACTTCCCCGCTCCAATAAGGCTAATGAAGCATTTATTGAGCAGAACGGGGATGTAGCTCATACACAAGTTCATAGTACAACCTGTGGCTCTTCCAGCAAACAAAAGGCCAGCCGTCGACCCAAATCTAGTAATCTTGGGCCTCGAAGACCTCCAAGATGTTGTTCAGTTTCAAACCCCCCATTACATATGCTCAAGTGCATCTCGAAACTCTGAAGTGTTCTTCCACATAACTATAACTTCTACAACCAACAGTCGACTTATGCAAGGCCTACGACCGTCCGAAGCAAAGTCGCGGTCGAACATGACAGAGAAATATCAAGAGGCAATGAACAAAGACTTTCTCAAAAGCTCTCCTTTATATAGGCTGTGTGTGGTCCCAACCCACATGCCCATAGCAGTTGGTCAAAAGCTCTGAGTTAAATGGATGAACTTAGAATTCATTAGATGAACCTAGAATTCATCGCAATAAAACTCATTCAACAAAGTCTTTTGACTAAAGTCTTTAGTCACCACTTCTCGAGCCCCCCAAATAGCGTCAATAAAGAAGGCATTGAGCACCACTCGGAAGCAGTCACCCTAAAAGCGCAGTGACAAAAGCTTCCAAGAAGCGCAGCTCCTTCAGAAATTCTAAGAAGCACAGCTCGTTCAAAGCCTTCCAGAAGCGCAGCTACTTCACAGCTCCTTCAAAAGCCTTCCAGAAACACAGCTCTTTCACAGCTCCTTCAAAAGCCTTCCAAAAGTGCAGCTCCTTCACAGCTCCTTCAAAAACCTTCCAGAAAAACAGCTCCTTCGCAGCTCCTTCACAGCTCCTTCATAGCCTTTCCGGAAGCGCAGTTTCTTCACAGCTCTTTCAATAGCCTTCCAGAAGTGCAGCTCCTTCAAAATCCTTCCAGAAGTACAGCTCCTTCATAACTCCTTCAAAAGCCTTCCAGAAGCGTAGCTCCTTTGCAACTTCTTCACAGCTCCTTCAGAGCTTCCCGAAAACGCAGCTCCTTCAGAGCTTCTTGAAGCGCAGCTCCTTCACAGCTCCTTCAAAAGCCATCCATAAGCGCAGCTCCTTCATAGCTCCTTCAGAGCTTCCCGGATGCACAACTCCTTCAAAAACCTTCCAGAAGCACAGCTTCTTCGTAGCTCCTTTATAGCTTCCCGGAAGCGTAGCTCCTTCACAGCTCTTTTAGAGCTTTCCAGAAGTGCAGCTCCTTAACAGCTCCTTTAAAATTCCTTCAGAGTTCCTCAGAAGTGCAGTCACTCGTCGTCTCAAAAGCACGGTCACTCGTCGCCTCAGAAGCACAGTAACTCGTCGCCTCAAAATTACAGTTACTCGTTGACTTAGAAGTAGTCTCATCGTTGCTTCAAAAGCGCAGTCTCTTTGACGTTTCCAAAAATAAAGTGCAGCTCGTATAGCGTGTAGCCCTTTTACAAATGTGGCACCATGTCACGTGGCAATTATGACAGTCGTATCTCTTCAGAAGCGATCAGGCCTGGTTTATTCAAACAGACTTATCTTTTCAGATACAATTTGATTTAGTTTGTTTAGATAGCCACTCCTTCAATAGAGTCAAAATATAGTTTGTTTAAACTGAACGAGATCGTCGAGCAGTATGTATGTACCATGTGTCACTAATGATGAGTGGAGCCAACTGTCGCTCCTTCGATATAGTCAAAATCCAGTTTGTTCAAGCTGGACGAGATCTTCAAGCAGTGTGTGCACGCCATGTGTAACTAATGATGAGTGATACCAATAGCCTAAGACCTCAGTAACAAGGAAATCCCAACCAATTTCTATGTGTCAACTCAGCAGCAGCCCCTACGAAGTGATTACAACAGATTCACCTAAAATTTCATATACGCATCGCTCCTACACGCCAAAACCCATACGCACATTGTATATGTGCTCGTCTATAAATAGAAGAAGTCTTCATTCATTTGGGACACTTCAACGTCTTCTTGATTGGTAACTGTAGAAGCATGGAAAAGAATAAGATTTGCTATGCGGCCCGAAAATCAACATGAAGCTTCATGCGGCTCAAAACCCAGGAAGCTTCATGCGGCTCAAAACCCAGGAAGCTTCATGCGGCTCAACAAAACTCAGAAAGCTTCATGCGGTTCAGAAAGCTTCATGCGGCCCAAAAGCAGCGGGAAGCCTTATGCGGTTCGAAATCAGCCTAAGCAATAAATGTCTCTATGTAGCTGGCCATAATTACTCTGACACGAAAGTGACAGCTCTAACAATGATGACAGCTCTGACATGAAGACGAGACGTGACATGCTCCTAAAAGATGAGAAAATCATCATGATATTCGACACAGTGCACAGTTCAAAAGAAGACTCTTCATGCGGATCGCCTATGAGACACTCTTTATGCGGCTCAGTCATGAGACAACTCTCATGCGGCTCCGACATGAAGCATCTCTCATGTGGCTCGGTTATGAGATGTCCTTTATGCGGCTCGGTTATGAGACGACCTTCATGCGACTAAGTCATGAGACATTCCTCATGCGGCTCGGCTATGGAACGTCCTTCATGTGGCTCGATCATGTGACATTTTTTATGCGACTCGATCATAAGACAGTCCCTCATGCGGCTCAGCCAGGGTACATCCTTCATGCGGCTTGCCACAGAATAGTAGTTGAGACACGTGGCAGAGATTGACCAAGTCTTAAACAGTTCAGATTTATTACAACAAACAGATCATGATAAACCGAGTCTCGAGGCACAGTTACAATGATGTGGCCCGAAACTTGCCACGTGGCTGTACATCCCATTCATCATGAATTCCTATAAATAGCAAGGTGTTATTCCTTTGCAAGCAGACACATACATACAGAGAGAGAGAGAAAGACGCATAGGAAAGCACACAAAGCTCAAAAGCAGACTCTTCCCTTCGTGTCTCAAGAGAGAATTTCTTCACCGGAGCCGAGGTTGCATTCGATCGTCCAAGGAGTAAGGCAGAGTTGATAGCACTTTCCTGAGCCTCTACCATCACCCCCCAGAATCAAAACTAAACAATTGTACTTAGATTGCTTTTCCTAGGTTTTGTTCCTAGGCTCTCTTTGTACAAGCGAGTTTGTAATTGTGAGTCAAGTTCAGTCCTCCTATAAAATTATTCTGTTCTACGACGATCAATGGTAAATACGATGGCGACTCTGCTGGGGAGTAACTTCTTCACTGCTGATAAGTTGGTGACGCAATCGGACGTAGCCAAACTCGGCTCCACGTAATAAATGCTTGTTATTCATTTCGACCAGCAAGCGTTCAAAGAGATGCTCTCCGAAGGGAGCGCTAGCCCAATCCAGAAGCGAGCCGGCACAAAGAAGTCCCGCAGGGTGTAGAGGCCCAAAACTGCTGCCTCTTCCCAAGCTCTGGAGCAAGCTTTATCTGTTGCTCAAGATGGCGAAGAAGATTCACATAAGGCCCCACTTCAGACCGCAGAGGACCCTACTGTCCCCAAGTCCAGCAAAGAAAAATACTACGATGCTGGACTTGTGGGGGCAAATGGGAATTCCATGCGGTCCAAGAAGAAGCCGCATAAGGGGTTGGGCCACAGGAAGAATACATATGCGGCCACCAATCCCAGCCGTAGGGAAATGCATATGCGGCCACCAATCTCAGCCGCAGGGAGAATGCTTATGCGGCCAGCAAACTCGGCCACAGAAAAATGTCCTATGCGGCATCCAATGCCAGTCAACCATCCGCCCTATGCGGCTCAGGTTCAGTCTTCGACCGCCTCTCATGCGGGAGGCCTGACCTCAGAGGCTCCAATGAGAATATGCCAGATTCTACACGGCACAACTTGGACTCTTCCTACTACACACCCTCGGGTGCTAGAACGAAGAAGTCTAGGATAGCGCGGGCTCGTCGAGCTCAGTCAGCTGTCCCAACTACTGACCATCAGAGAGTCCCGCTAACTGTTATGCGGTCCTCTGATGGAAAGTTGAACAGAACCGCCCGTGTCCAGCCCCCGGCGGCAAACGGACAGGGTGGTTCTCAAGAGTCTCCCAACATTGATCAAAGGCAAGTGCTTTTACTAGCCCCACATTAGGGAGCAAACATGATACCTACGCATTCGTGTGCTCGGGATTCCTGGGCCCATAAAACGAGTGCAAAGGCAGATCGAGATGTCCTTGACTTGCGAGATGTGATCCTTCACAAGCGCAAGGAAAGAGAAGATACCTTGGCATGTAAAGAGTCCTTCCAAGGACGTTACTGCACTCAAGTCATTGTTAATTACTGCTGCAACAAGACAGCAGTGCAAGAGGACCGGCAGTTCGTCTTTCAACGACTGCAGCAGCCAGGACCGGTCCTAGAACAAAGCTCGGGGGACGAGGTGCTTCCTTTTGCCACCTGTAACTCTACCCGGAAGGTCCCTACCGGCAAGGGAGGGAAGAAAATAAACATGTCCAGCCCGACAATCTCAACCAGTACGGCCAAGAAACTCGCATCTAGGAGATTTATCCACAGCCGTCACAGGAGGGGTTTATCAAGGTACCCGCTCAAAGACAAAATCTTCATCACTTGGGGATTCATCATCTACATCCCTGGGGGTAGCAGGAGCTGGGGGTAGCACTCCTCCGAACATCCACAACAATCCGGTGTTCCAAGAAGATGAACCAGAGGAAACAATCCCTTCAACAGATACAACAGACTCAGATGTCCCTGAAAACGTCCACGGGTGCCAAGACGAGGTAACCTCCTATGCAGGGGGTAGCACTTCCTCCGAGTCCAAACCAGAGGAGAATATTCCCATATACCCCAATGACTTATCTATGCGAGGGTATGATTCGGAGGGCACATCTTCTACAGTTCCTTCCACTTCTCCTCATGTGAGGACGGTATTCATGACTGAGAACGACCAAGACGGTCCCAGTGATCGGCAGCGCCTCGATACTCTTGAGGCCATACTCTAAACCTTGGTTAAGTCAGTAGACGAGATCAAGGCTACCCTACCGCCTCTACAAGCAAGGACACCTGGTCAAACAAGCTTGGGTTCCGCCATTAATGCAGACTCAAATATGATCACGCCAACCCCGGACAATAATCCACCCGGAATATCAGCTTCCATTGCTGCAGAAGAGGCTAGGGAGGTGAGAAGAGAAGTCCAGGAGCTCCGTACAATATTTTACACCCGAGAATCCTCTCTGGACCTCAGGATACGATAGCCGTATCCGGTACATGGAGAGATGTCCCCTTCCCTCCATGATACAAACCATTAAATATTAATCCATATGACGGGAAGACCTCTACGAGCCGGTACATGACCTACATCGAAGTCACAATAGACCATCTGCCGTATGACGACGCCATCCTCACGCGGTTGTTCATCGGGGCATTAGAGGAGGCCGCGTTCGATTGGTATCGCAACTTGTCGGATAACTGTATCCATTCCTTTGTCGGCTTCAAATATATGTTCTTGGAAAGGTTCTACGAGGTGGGACAAGATGTGACAATGTCAACCCTCATGGACGTTGTTCAAGGGAAAAAAGAACTGACAAAGAATTACATCGAGCAGTTTTGCCAAACCGTGATAAAATTACCCTCTGGTAACCCAGACTCTTCTTTAATTGAGATTTGCCAAAAGTGGCTGTTCCCCACAATCAGCCTCTAGATGGACAAAAGTCAATTTAAAGACTAGAAGGCCTTCATCATCAGTGCTACTAGCGCAGAAGCAAAATTAAAAAAGGCTCGCCAACTGGGGTTGCATATCTCAGATGGAGAGGATAAGAGCAAACGCCCTAGTACCAACAACAACAACGACGATAGTTCCTCTAATAACCGGGATACCAAAGGCAAACAGGCTATGGTGGCCGATACAGCCCAAAAGCCTGAACCAAAGCAGGTAGAGAAGCAGTAGCCTCAGGTGACTTACTCCTTCGAGGATAGTCAATGTCAAGCCCATCTTTGACATGCTCTTACAAGAAGATAGAATTCAGCTCCCTCCACCGAGATGTGAACCTTGACCTACAGAGATGGAGAGCCCGAAGTACTGTCACTTCTACCGCTACGTCCACCACGCTACTCAGGACTGCTTCCAATTGAAGCGGTACATCCAGAACCGCATCGATTCTAAATCTCGGTCTATTGATTTCGAGAAGGTAATCGTAGCTGCCAACATGGTGTCGGTTCAATTCGGCAGCTTTTCTCCAACGAAGACGCAAGATGGCATAGTACCCATCCTTCGGGCAACAATGGAAGTCACTAATCTTCCACCTCTCTGAGACCAAACGATTGGGCTGGTGCCCCTCACCACTTCACGAGGGGAGGTCATGTGGGTTCACCCGGACTTGGTGCCTGAAGTAACTCAGTCAGCATCATCCTCCACCGGCAAGAAGAAGGGCGGAAAGGCTAAGTCTTGCCACATAATCTCAGCCGAAGCCGAAGAAGCAACAGCTGTCGTTACCCGGTCCGGAGCACAATCTCAACCCATACCGGGTAACTCGGCTGAAGATCGTCAGCCGGCCACTGCTGATGCCTCAGGACCTTCTCAGCCTCCGTCGGCCAACAAGCCTAAGACAAAGGAGACCCGCTTCAACAAGCCGCTCCGAAAAGATGCACCTTAGGGGCTGGAGAGGCCTTACAATTTTGACATCCTGGCATAATTGGCCAACACACCAGCAAAATTGTCATTATACAAGCTCTTAAGACTCTCCAAGGATGTTCGCGTCGCACTGAGCGAAGCACTCCAGAATGCTGACGCTTATTTGGCTCAGATCAAGCTTACAAGAGAGAGCTCGCTAGCGGATTTCCAGGACAGTGCTTGTATTGGTGCAATGCCCAACATCGTGTTTACTCCGCAGGCTATGCTCATCAAGACCAACCTGTACGATCGCCCTCTGTATTACACTGGATACATCGACGACATCAAAGTAGATCAGATGCACATTGATCCCGGTTCTTCAATAAGCATCATTCTGAAGAGCTTGCCGCACCTCCTGGGCATCCTTATGCATCGGCTGACACCTACCAGCACTGCCATCAGCGGTTTCAATTCAGGGAGAAGCTATCCTATTGGGAAAATTCGCCTGAAATGCCAAATTGGCGACCTCCAGTCGGAAGTAACTTGCTACGTCATAGACGCAGATACGTCCTACAATATTCTCCTCGGGCGTCCTTGGATACACGATTATATGATCGTGCCCTCCACATTGCACCAGTACTTCAAATACGTTGACAAACACGGCTTCGTAAGAACGGAATTTGCCGACATCGATCCCTTCAAACGGGTTGAATCCTACTATTCGGATGCCTGCTTGTACGAGAAATCGAAAAAGCACCTGGTCAAAGAGGATGCTCAAGATCAAACAGAGGCTACAATAGGATCAGAAGAACCTCTGAAGATCCGTCTCCAAGCCTGCAAACCAGGCAGAACTTCACCTCTTATAGCCACTCTGCGTAAAGAAGTAACCAGTCTACCGGTGCTCACTGCACAAAAGGAGCAAATAGTTATCCGACTCCCAAGGCCTAGCCAGGGGCCGAGATCTACTGTGGAGCCACTGATAATCAGACTGCCAAGATCCGGCCAACAACAATCAGAAGAGATCAATCCTTCTGTTAAGCCGATGGTCATTCGTCTCTCCAGGACAAATCGACAGCCAAGCGCTAAGCCAGGGACCGCTAGTGAGCCAACGACCCCACGTCCAGCACCACCAGTGGAACCCTTGACGATCAAGCTGCCCAGGTCATCCTTCCAAACTTCAATAATATAGGGGGTGGCGAAAGAGGAGCTAGAGCTAGCTAAATATGTGGTTGCGCACACTGATGTTCCCTCTGCCGATGATGTAATACCGCCAGAGAAGATACCTTATTTTATCAATAAAGGGTTATCTTTGAACTACCTCGAGCTTAACAAGATCCGTATAATGTATGCTATGGAACACGATATGGGCATCAACTTACACACACAGGTGACAAATGTCTATACTACGAACCAACTTACTCCCGTGGAAGGCGCTTGCTTCATAGTCGCGGAAGAAGATCATCCAATCATCTTCGGCTGAAAGAATGATCAATAGTCCTTCAGGCCAGAAGAAGTCGATCTCGAACCCGACACCGGGAGACTGCCCCTTTATCTGTATAGCTCCCAATCCAAGTACCTCATGCAAATATAGGGGTATGATATGAAGACTACACCAGGCTTGAACTACGGCACTGGTCGACGATTACCTTTGCAATTGCCAGTTCCAGCTGGAAAACTACTGGATTATTACAGCAAGACCAGACATGGTCTAGGCTATGTTACACCTGTAACAACTCCTGAGAGCTCGGATGAGGAATGCGAATGGCATTCATATTCAACCAGATCACCCACTTCCGATTCAGATGTCAGCATCGGAGACGTACTCAGGCAAGCTAGGTCTATCAATATGGCATTTGCCGACGCCTACGAAGAAGACGAAGATATACCCGAACTCCTTGAGTTAGAGCCTTGGCTCCAACAGCTAGATGCGCAGTGGGAGAAGCGTTTCGAACAAAGAGATCCCCTACCGAAGATGAGGTCATGCAAGTTGACCTCGACGATGAATCCTCTTCAAAGCCAATCTTCGTCAGCAAAAGTCTGACAAACGAAGAGCGGAAGTCGCTATTGCAACTCGTCAGAGAGTATATTAATATGTTCGCCTAGAGCTATGAAGACATGCTAGGGCTAAACCTCGAGATTGCACTCCATAAGCTCAACATTCATCCGGACGCAAAGCCGGTCAAACAACAGCAACGACGATTTCGTCCAGACATCATTAATTCTATCGAAGCTGAGGTCAACAAATTAATAGCCAGCGGCTTCATCCGTGAGGAACAACACCCAGACTGGGTAGCCAACAAAGTACCGGTCCTCAAGAAGAATGGATCGAAGATTTGAATTTGCATCGACTTCCAGAATCTGAACGAAGCATGTCCTAAAGATGAGTTTCCTCTTCCTATTACGGACATAATGATTGACAACACATGTGGCTTTGAGCGCATGTCGTTCATGGATGGCTTCACAGGATACAACCAAATCAAGATGTTTTCTGACGATGAAAAGCAATCATTATTTTGAACGCCGATTGACGTGTACTGCTACACAGTCATGCCCTTTGGTTTAAAGAATGCCGGCGCCACATATCAACAAGCTATGAGTATCATCTTCAGAGACCACCTGCGTAAGATAGTGGAATGTTACGTCGACGACATCGCCGTCAAAAGCCGTTCTAAGGAAGATCATCTGCACGATCTGAGGACAGTGTTCGACCTGATGCGAGCACACAATTTAAAGATGAATCCCACCAAATCCTTCTAGGGCGTATCCAGCGGGAAATTCTTGGATTTTGTCATTACCGCCCAGGGTATCCATATAGACCCTGAGAAAATAAAGGCAATCATGGAGATGAGTCCCCCGAAAAATCTCCGTGATCTCAGAGGCCTTCAAGGGAGGCTAGCTTATATCAGGAGGTTTATCTCTAACCTCTCCGGACGATGTCAACCATTCATAGACCTCATGAAGAAAGCCGTTTCCTTCTTATGGGATAAGGAGTGCCAACGTGCCTTTGACAATATTAAAGAATATCTATCGAAACCTTCAGTCCTGGTGGCTCCGGTTGTTGGAAAGCCGTTTTTGCTTTATGTGCGAGCGATGGAGCATTTCCTCGACGCTCTACTAGCACAAAACAATAATGGAGGGCATGAACAAGCTATCTATTACCTCAGCTGAATGATGATAGGGCCTGAGCATAGATACACCGCAGTGGAGAAGGAGTGTCTCGCTTTGGTGTTCGCCATTCAGAAGACGCGATACTATGTTATAGGACAGACCATCCATGTTATATCACGAGTTAACCCCCTCAGGGTCCTTATGACCAAACCAGGTGCACTCAGCTCTCGCCTCGCTACCTGGGCGATACTATTGTCCCTCTACGACATGATCTTCGTCCCGCAGAAGGCTATTAAAGGTCAAGCTTTGGCAGACTTTTTAGCTGCCCATCCAGGTTCGGAGACAACCAAAGTATATGAAGAGATTCCAGACGAGGTCTCCAATTCAAATATGGCTTCCCATGATACTGTCTGGTGAATGTTCTTCGACGGTGCTTCAAGAACCGGGCCCAAGGGTAATATCGTCGTTGGAGTCGGAGTGGTACTGATTTCTCCCTCAGGATTGGTGATCAATCGGGCATACTCCCTCATGGAACCTTGTTCAAACAACATGGCCGAGTACAATGCCTTGGTTATCGGCCTCCGACTTACAAAGGAACCGGGGGGAGAGTACCTGGAAGCATATAGCGATTCACAGTTAATCGTTAATCAGATCCGGGGTTCTTATGAAGTTTGCCATAAAGACATGATCCCTTATCATCAAATAGCAATCGCCATCATTACGTCCCTGAAAGGATTCTTCATAAAACATGTTCCCAGACTCCGGAACATTGAAGCTGATGCCCTAGCAGGTCTTGCCGCTTCCCTGGCAGTTCTAAATAATACTCATCATTTGGTTGACGTAATAGGCCATGAATTGGTTTGTCCTAAGAACAACGTGCAATTTGCTGTGAGTTACTCTGCCCTGGCAGTCGACGAAACACAGGACTGGAGACTTCCATTAATTGACTTCGTAGTCTATGGTATCTTGCCAAAAAATCCGAAAGAAGCCACTTCTATTAGAAGACGTTCCCTCAGATTCTTCTATGATACAGAGACAAAAATGATGTATCAGCGATCCTATGATGGATTACTGCTCCGGTATTTGTCAAATACGGAAGACAAAGAAGCGTGTGCGAAGCTCACGATGGCGTTTGCGGGGCCCATCAACCTGGACCGAAATTACAAGACCGCCTTCGTCGGATGGGCTATTATTGGCCTACGATGGTAGCAGATGCGATAGACTATGCAAGAAAATATAAAGCTTGTCAGGTCTATGAAGATTTCATACACCAACCATCCGAATTTCTATATCTGACGGTGGCATCCTGGCCATTTGAGGCATGGGGGATGGATATCATTGGTCCAATCACCCCGCCTTCATCCAGAGGACACCGCTTTATACTCGCAATTACGGACTACTTCTCCAAATAGGCGGAAGCTGTTCCGTTTGCAGAAGTGAAGACATTAAACGTGATCAACTTCGTCAAGCATCACGTCATTTATCGCTTTGGACTACCTCGAAGGATCATCCACGACAATGGTCCGCAGTTCGCAAGCCATGCCTTCTATCGATTTTGCGACAAACATCGAATTCAGAATGTTGCTTCAACACCATACAACCCGGCGGCTAATGGTCTGGCTGAAGCTTACAACAAAACCATAATCAAGCTTCTCAAGAAGTTCGTGTCCTCAAACAAATACGATTGGGATGAAAAGCTTGGCGAATGCTTATGGGCATACCGTACTACAGTCCGGACAGCAACTGGGAACACACCATTCTCTTTGGTATACGGAAGTGAATCAGTCCTCCCATTGGAAACTCAAATTCCCTCGCTCCGTGTCGCCCTCACTTACCGACTAACGTCGGATGATAACTACCGTCGTCGGCTACAAGAATTGGAGGCCTTAGATGAGAAACATCTGCTAGCTCAACAACGAATCGAGCTTTATCAAGCACGCATCTCTGGAGCCTTTAACAAAAAGGTCAAACTAAGAACATTCCAAGTAGGCGATCTCGTTTTGCCAGTTCAGAGGCCGATGGTTATGACTCATAAAACCGCCCGCAAGTTCCAGCCTAAGTGGGAAGGCCGATTTATCATCGAGGCTGTATTTTCCAATGGTGCTTACCGTCTCGCAAAGCAAAACGGAGACTTGCTCATGATGCCCATCAACGGCAAGTTCCTGAAGAAATATTATGTCTAAATGATACCCTCCGAATCAACCGGATTGTCGAGTTATGTACCCTTAGGTACCGCTGAACTTACACTCTGGTCACCCCAAATGAATTCATATCGCATAAATCTTCTAGACATGAGATATTTTTGTGATAGAATATTTCTGTGATCTGTCACGTTAATAAGACATAATTCATGCCGTTAGGGGGAGATATGAAGAAGATAAATTATTGTTCTAGAAGAACGTCATGAATTATCGTTCTAGAAGAACGTCGTAAAGCATCATTCTAGAAGAACGTATTGCATCATCGTTCTCGAAGAACATTCTAACGCACCATTCCAGAAGAACGTGTCATGACATATTTCTAATTTATCTAATCTTGACTAAATTAGAAGAAATTATCCTTTGCTTGCTTACGTTTTATTATGCTACATAAATAGCTATATCATCTATAAATTTATTTTCTAATAGAAGTACTAAAAGAACCAAATAAAGACAACAAATGAATAAGTTCTTTTGTACGAACGCGTAAGATCTAAAGGTTCTAAATTTTTAACTCTCCAGAAGAAGAAGCCGAATAATACTAAAGATAAGGTTCATCTCTCCAGAAGAAGAGGCCGAATAATATAACACGCCCTAATGCTCTTGAAGAAGCCGCTCCTGAAGTAGCATCTCCTGAAGAGAAAGTTCATGCATGACGATCCGGAAGATGTCATGAACCAAAGATCCAATTTCTCAAAGTATATCGCTCCGGTAGAGGATATACCTCAGATTCTAGAAGAGACTGAGAAAGAGGTATCGGTACCCATAAAATCTATGTTTTATACATAGTTAAGAGAAATTTGGAATCAAGAAAAATTGTCATAGATGACATTATCGAATGAGAATAAAAAGGGTGATAAAATTAAAGGATAACACTAAAACCATGAATAATCTAATGAATAGATGCGATATCTCTCGCAAGATGTGGAGTGTTCGGTCCTACAGTACAAAACTCAAAGATAATAAACCCGATAGATTTTGAATGGGTATCTGTAACAAATAGAGATCCAAATATATAAGAGCTCAAAGATTCATGAAATGATCATGAATAGAATATGAATAAATATATTCTTCGATCATGATAACCTAAACGATAAGATATATTATCGAAGATCATGGATTTAAAATTCTCAGGTAAATCCTTGAAGGATTTGATATAATCATGTTATCCCCGAAGGATCTACATGTGGATTAAATCATCCAGAAGAATGTGATAGGCTCAATGAGTTTATGAAGAAATCCCTGAACTGATTCATCAAAATGGTCACCTCCTCAAGAGAAGATCTCTTGAAGAGATTAAAAGTGCCTCTTGAAGAGAAAATCTCCTGAAGAGAGAGAAAATATGACAGTATCTCCTGAAGAGATTTGAAATATCTCCAGAAGAGATAAAGAATCTCCAGTAGAGATTGGAATCTAACGTAAAAATTGGAATCTACCGTAGAGGTCAAAAATCTCCTGAAGAGAGAGGAATCTCCTGAAGTGAGAGGAATCTCTAGAAGAGATAAAGATAAATATTCAAAAGAGATCTCATGTAATCTCATGAAAAGATAAATCTCTAGAAGAGATCTACTATAAATCTCATGTATCTCTTGCAAAGGTTTAATATGAATGATATACCTATAATGGTCAGATCAATAGGATCTTTTACAACCAAAAGAACATGTTCTGGGTCATGAAGTACCATGTTTAAAGAATATAAAATTCTTTATTGTCATTTACTCAGCACAATATTTTAGAATAATATTAGGCATATAAATTAGTCTTGATGAATATTCTGATCTAATGAGATATGCACATGAATGATATTTATCTGATACTCCATTAAGCGGATACCACAAACAAGGTTTGTTTTTATAAATAACTTTGCAGGTAGAGAGAATAAATCAAATCGCTGCGACAATTTCACCAAAGCGAACAGGGAATGTGCATGGCTATATTTTCAACAGTTTGACATATCAGGGGGAGTTGCGAGCTTTCAAGAATCACAAATAAAGCCTGCAACCTCCTCATAAGGATACTAGTATAAATGTATAGACAAATAAAGTATTAGGGTGATATGTAATATTTAAATTGTATTGGGGGTTGATTTTTCATTTTAAATTGATGTAAGAACAATAATGTAATATTTTTGAGGGGGAGCATCCTGTAGATGCAAGCATCCTGAAGATGCTAATGGAGACATCTTGAAGCATATCTTTGCGCATTATACTCTTTTCCTTCGTTGAGGTTTTTTTTCACTGGATTTTTTCTTCGAAAGGTTTTTAACGAGGCAGTGTAAGTCGCATCCACTTAGATTCCTGAAGACTCATATTCCTGAAGAATATTATTGTACTCTTTTCTTTTCTATGAATTTTTTCCAAAGGGTTTTTTCTAGAAAAATTTTTAATGAGACAATAATTAAAGTGGGCATCCAAGGGAGAGTGTTGTGATTTGGATATATCCAAATATGGACGCACTTATCCATACCCACAATAATCTCTCTATCTCATTCCCTCTATATATGTTATCAATGAAAAAAACTACGTACAGTTTTCTAGCAACTAATTCCTTCTTCTTCTTCTTTCTTATTTTTACAACAAGTTTAACAATTTTCAATTTATTGCCTCCACAATTTTTTTAAAAGTATTATTGATGAATTTGGATCAAACAGAATACCATATATTCTGTAAGTAGTAAAGTATTCATGATGTCAGCATAGCCGGTGGACTAGTTGGACCGTGGAAAAATGTTATACTCAATTCTTTTAATTATGCACTTCGTCCATGGCTGGTTACCAACCGATAGATTACTTGGCTAATTAATCGCAATTGAGCATCCAGTTGGAATTTTTAATTAACATGCAGCCAATTCATCAAAATACTTGGCCTATTAATCACTGATTAATCCATTGTTTTTGGAACACTGTAATGGACCTTCTACTCCAAGGTCTAATAGATGGAGTGGTTTTAAAAAGAAATTTAGTGGTTTATTCCGGGAGCTTCAGAGTTCCTGCTTCTAGTCTCAATGTTAGTGCTATCATCCATATACTATAATAGACAAATCAGATTCATGCTCTTACTTACTTTTTTGTAATATCCTATTGTTGCATGTATAATGTGCCCATTCAGTATATCTTCAATGACATGGAAGTATGAAGCCACAACTGAAGCCCTGGGGTCATTTAGGGTAACAAGCAATGTCATTTGGAAACCAATATTTGTGATAAGTATTACAACAACAATAACAACAACAACATAGTCTTTATCCCATATTTTGGGGCCGGCTATTTGAATCCTCTTCTTCCATTTGTCTCATTTAAGGGTCAAGTCGTCTATAACGCTAAAAGAAACAATATCCTTTTTTTAACACTTTCAACTATGTTCGTCTAGCCCTAAATCTAGTCGGCTCCATTAACTAATATAGTAATTGTTATTTTCGTATCGCTTCGACGGATAATGACAAGTTGTAGTCAACTTCAGGTTATCTTATAGCTGCTTACTTGAAACATTGCTTCACATTATTCCTCCTTACGAGAGCATCTATTGTAGTGTCCCGTCCCTACATCGTGTCTCGTTTTTCGTCAACGGAATGCGCGATAAAGGAACATTGTCGCTATCGATTTGGTCGAAACAGATAGATCAGGATTGATTGAATCGATTGAACGGGACCGATTGAATTAAGATCCTTTCCTTATTGTGGAATGACTTTTTCGGAATCAAGTCCCATATTCAGCGGGTTGCGTCTCGAGGTTGGACTCTGCGACTGAGTCGGAAGAGACCACCCATTGCTCTGCTTTTAATGCTGCACTTGCTTCTTTGGCTTTGGCTTTGGCTTTGGCTTTGGTTTTCTGAATGCGTTTTCGTTAATGTTTTCAATGGTTTTCATGGCTTGCGTTCTTCGAACTTTGCATTTTATATCAAACTCATTGAATAGAGAAGTGTTCTGATCAGTTGTTTATGTGATTTCAGGTGATCGTGTAGGCGCCGTCTAAGAGCAACCAACCGGTCCCTCACCTCGATCAAACCAAGGTGAGTGGCTGACCCTTCTCTCCCTTGACCCTCTTGCTTGCTAAACCAATCGCCGACACAATATAGTAGAATGCTTGTCTTATAGAATTGAATCAATGAACTGTTGCACGATTTCTCACGTGCACTTACTATAGAATTGATATGTCATGATTTACTACATGCTTACTCATTATGCCTAATATAGAACTGTGTTAATGAGTAAATGAATCAACGAACATTGTCACGACAAGATGGAACACACTGAATTGATTAAGTTCTATGAAGTCGTATACCGTGCCTGAATAACTAGAATAGTCTAGCGCGGTCATTGGACAACTTGTGCACAAGGTATAGTTTCCTCGAACGGTAATCCGGGGGGCCACGGAACTGATTGACTTAGGAGAAAACAAGTATAGTTGTGCTGAATCCTAGCACGGATGATTCGAAAACTTTCAGTGGGCCGGCAACCGCACTGAAAGGATCGCCGTCTAACCAAGGCTATAGTCCAGAATGGTTTGTTATACCAGTGACCTTCACATAAATATTCACTAATTTAGTGATTGGTATATTGAAGGAAATAACATGGTAAGTTTGTACTGCAACAACACGCTCTGCCGTAGGTGAGTTGCAATGTAGTATAATATTATGCTTATACAATGTTTACTTGCAAATTCACTAGGATGGCTAGAAAGATCACAAAACTTATTGCATCCTTTAACATATCTTCTTGAACCAAATAAGAGCCTAGATTTAAATTAGCCACCCACCAGTACATGTGAACGTACTGATCCTCGCTCTTCACAGGTGCTCCGAACCAAGAAAGCGTGCCTAGGAACTGAAGGCGGTGCTTGGAACATTTTAAAGCCTGCCGTGTACTCAGAGGCTTGAATATCCTCTTTTGAAGACTCTAGATCAATCCAACGAATTATGGCTCGACTTTCTCGATACCAGGTGGTTTGTAATATTTTGTTTGTAAAAGGGGATGTAATGTACGGAACGACTATCTCATCAGCGTTCATTTTGTAATCGAGTCAAGTTGTAATCCCGCGCGGCAACTATTATAATGGAGTCTTGTAATTGATGCTCATTATCAATAAAGATAAGTTTTCTTCTGTTCAAGTATGTTGTTCAATTTCTCTGCGTACTATAATAAATATTGTGTTTTGGATAACCTTATGACATTGCCTTGTGCGAGCGCAACTTAGGCTCACTCGGCATCACGCCCGGGAGACGAATATCGATTCTTCGAAATCGGAACATGACATCTAATGGTCTACATTACACATGTCCAAACCAACTAAGACAATTGTCTCTCATCTTGTCCTCAATTATATCATTTCTAGCTTTCCATGGATAAATTCATCTTCTTATCATTTAACGTATTACCACTCATAATTTTAGTATTCTCATTTCAGCTACACTAACATTGCTAATATGTTGTTTCTTAATTGCCCAA
>JANAVB010018162.1:0-20483 GCA_029216955.1 Iris pallida | reverse complement strand
AACGCCATTTGAAAGGTTTGTCTGAACACATTATACTAGTAAATGTTTACTCAATGATATATCAGCAGGTCTGTGCTCTTTATCTATACTTTATGTGTAATGCCCCGCTCCGTATGGTGTATTATGATGAGTCGTTGACTCGAAGAGTTGCGTTGACCGAGGAAGTATCGATGTGAATCGATGCAAGAGTTACCTTGGCCAAAAATAAAGCTTTGAGTCGATTCGAATCTATAAATCGAAGCGATGCAAGGCATGAGTCTGATTCAAAGAAATATTGACTTTAGTTGATTTCGTGTGCAGGCTACGCTTTTACGCTGAATTATAAGAGGTCCGCATTTTGCCTTATTCGCAACGGTGTCCGCAAAACCAAAACCTCACCTTGCAACGAACTGAGGCATGGACACGGTAGGCCGAATCGATCGAGTAGTTCAACAAAGCACGAAGTGCTCGAATGGCAAATTTAGAAGAGTTGATCGTGCAGCAAAGTTATGGAATCGAGTTGCATCAGCTTGGCGATACGACAAGGCATATCGGCTTAAGGTGGACGGGTTCTTGACCTTTCTCCCTTACTCCTTCATGCCTAATAAAATGTATCCTTGTATGTGTATGTTGCTATAGAGTTAACTAGCATGGCTCGAATCGAGTAAATGTCTTAGTGTGTGTTGAACATTAAGATAGAACATTAAATATTGAATAATTGAGATGACGTGCATCAAGTGCAAGGGTCACGATAGGACATTGATGGTAGAAGACAATATCGAGATATGCATCAAGTGCATGACTCGGAAGAACAGGGAACACTAAGGCATAGAACATGGAAATACGATATCGAAGCGTACATCGAATGCACGACTTGAAGAAAAGAGAATAAATGTGTCAAAAATGTGTGTACCATGGGACTCATAAAGATGGCTTTATTACGAAGAGAACAGTTGTAACACAAATGTTGTGACAGAACTGTTGAATGGGGCATTGTGCCAATAGAATAGAGATAGGCAAACTTGTTTGGTTGTGTGAAACTGTAACACCAGTTTTCCAGATGAGGTAATTTTGAAATTTTATAATTATAATTATATTATTGATAATTGTTACACATTATGATTTTTGGTGATTTTATTAATTTTAAACTATTTAAAAACTGCCTTAAGTCATGACTTGTGATTTTAACGTGCTGCTAGTGAAACCCTAGTGACTGCATGACCTAGAGCCTAACCATGTCATTAGGATGATTTAATTATCATTTTTAGCTTAGGGGTAATTTGGTCATTTTGACTTATTTGAATTATTTGATGATTTATTGAATTGGTGAATTCTAGTTGACCTTGACTTGTTGAGACCTAGTGGACTAGCCTAGAAGCTAACCCTAGCCATGGTGACCCTAGTCTAACTTGAGTTAACCTATTTTAGTCATTAGTGAATAGTTTTAGAATGAGGGGATTTGGTTTAGTGAATTTAAGTCATGGCTTGTGGTTTCATGAAATGACTTATGGCTTAATTATTTAATTGATCATGACTTAAGCCCATGGGCCATTTAGTGAACCCTAACCCTAATTTTTGAGCTTATGAACAGCCACATAGGGATCCCCACCCTATATAAACACTTGTTCATTAGGGCTTGCCTCTTTTATTTCATTCCAACACTTGGAGAAAGAAAGGTATTTGTCCCCTTCCAAAAATCCCCATAAATCTATTTTAATTCCTTTTTAATCCTAGTTTCTTGCATTAGAACCTAATACTCTCCTATTTTCTGATTTTGGGGTTTAATCCCAACTTTGGGTCAATTTGGAGCTTTTGCCATCAAGAGGAGGAATCCCCCATTTGAAGCTTTTCCAAGCTTTTTGCACATTTAGGTAAAATCCTTTAAATTGATTTAAATTTCGATTTTCTTTGCATGTAGGGCTAGATCTAGGAGTCCCCTAGGTGTTCCTGAAATTTGGGTGAATTTCGTGTCCGTTTGGTGTCCGTATCGAACACGTGTCATAGTGTTGTGTAGGTGTTTGTTGAAATACCTCTTAAAACTTTTTGTTCTTGGTTTTCAAAACAAATTATAATTAGGAAGCATATTATGTGTAGATTGTAATGGTATAGGACTGAGTTGGAATTAGTGTGTTTTGATGTGTATTTTCGACACGGGGACGCAAGGACAGAACTTGTCTGTGCAGAGTACTTTGCCCTGCTGCGTATCCAGTTCTCACTGGACACGACACGATCTGGTATGCATTTTGGTGGGCACGTAGGGCACTGACTGCCATCACCCACACAAAGTTTGAGGCAAAATGGTCGAGTGGTTAGTGAGAAATCTCACTAGCACTGATCGTAGCCTGACACGAGCACGCACAGAACACACGTCTGAAACGTGTCTCGTACACGCGACACGCGTGTCGTAGACATGTTGCAGATACTCAAGTGTTCTCCTAGTCCTGGCGTACACGTGTATATGGCCACGTGTCACCACGTGGCCTGTATCGTGCACTGGACACACGTGCACGTGTGCACGACGCTGTCGAGTGCACAGTTCTTGTGTCTGTGGTTGTGTTGTGTTTAGACACGAATGTGTCCAGTTTCTTGGACACTGGGATACCAGGTATTGACACCAATTGGACACATACTTATCACTTAGTTGATACTTCACTTCTTCAATTTGGGACACACTCGAACATATGGATGCACCATATCCTGATACTCTGGGTTCATAGACTCATTCACATTTTCACTCTTCACATCACTGCACACATGCCTGATACCATCTGCATATATCCTTGCCTGGACACACCATATTCGATGTATTGATACTGCATTGACACTTCACCATGCCCTGATACTTTAACACACTATGACACTTTTACTATACACATATTTCACAATTCCAGAACATTGTCATGCATTCTTTAACTGATATTTTGCACACTACACTGATACAATTGACACTCTTGACACCCTAAATCTGAGAGCACATGACTGTATGGTGCACTGTTATAGGCTATGTTAATTTCTGAGATTATTTGAATACATTGATTGGATATTACCCCTGATTCCTAGAAACTACCCAACTGTCTAAAGCTGAGAACAAGGTGTACTTCTCTACACACACCGACCCTAGTATTCCTTTTCTGATACATGAAAGTGAATGATGATGGCATGAAATATTAACTGACTGAATGTGATTCCTGAGATAACTCAGGTATATGAATGTGTGCAAGATAATGCATTGGTAAATATTTGGTGTAATGCAAACATGTTATGCACACACACACTGTCCTGTCACACACACCCTATCCTAAGTCCTGCACGCACACACATTGCTATGTACACAGTGTTTCCTCACACTCTCATGTTTACATTATGTATATGTGTGAGTTTTGGGTTCTAAGGGTTTTTGAATGGCTTAACTGATGACTGGAACCTGAGAATTCAGGATATGAGCATTGATTCACTGTTAAATGTGTTAACTGAAATTTCATGTGTTGAGTTGAGTTGATTCTTGATTAAATAGTTAAACTTAGATGAATGTATGTTGGTTTAGCTAAGAAGTAATATCTGATATTAGATATTTAGATATTGTATGCATATAGTTACATATATAGGTGTATATGTATGAGGATTCATGTATTATGTGTTCAGGGGGTTGGTAGCAGAACATTAGATTGGTTAGGATGATGAGTTGGCTTGGCTTTTGGCATTGGCTTTGCATTTGCAGAGCAGCAGCGTGCCTGCCTTGGCTTGCATTGCAGTGGCAGCAGCAAGCATTGGCCTTGCAGTGGCATAGCAGCAGCTTTGTTGCCTTAGCTTGCACTGCAGAACCTTAGCAGCAGATACAGCAGCAAGCAATGGCATAGCAGCAGCAGTAGCAGTAACATTGGCCTTAGGCTAATGTTCAGGCAAGTGGGTGCAGGATAGGGGCCTGTACAGGCAGGAAGCAGTGGGTGTGTGTGTTTGTATAGGTGATGTAGGGTTTTCCTGATACCTATCATGAATGACAGTCCCATAGTGATTATAGGTATATAATTGTGTATAGGAACATGTGACTTGGTTATACATTTGTAGAGTGGGTGTGAGAGTGAGTTGGATAGGATTGTTAGATTGTTAGAAGCGTTAGGCTTGTGATAGGCTTAGGAGGTTGTTAGTCTATAGGACTTAGAGTTTGGGTTAGGCTTATTAGCTTGAGGTTAGAGTAATGGGTAGTATAGTGATATAGCTTTAGGATTTTGTAGTTAGGCTTTAGGCCCTAGTGGTTTAAGATTGTTAGTAGGATATTACCTATAGCCTATAGGTAGATGTATGTATGTGTGAGATACCTTAGCACATTGTTATAGGATATGGTATCCTAGTTTACTAGCCTATGGATAGTTGATATTGCACTTATAGGTATAGTATATGTGATACATAGGATTCATGAGATGGTTTATGCTTGGGCTAGAGGTTGTGAGCTTAGTTAATGTAGGATGTGGGTTGATACCATACCATATAGGTAATATACCTTAAGTATGATGAGTTATAGTTTGGTTAGCTTATGAGATTTGCTTGGGTAGAGTTGACTAGATGGTTAACCCTAGAATGACCTAGTTGACTAGAGTTTGACTTGAATTGACCCAGAGTTGACCAAGTTTGACTTGGACCTAGTTTGACCTAGACAGTTGACCAGATTTGACTTGGAGTTGACTTTGACCTAGATTGGCCTAGAAATCATGTAGATTGCATCATAAACATCATTTGTCTTATTTTAAACATATGATAACCTGTACTACTCTATTTAGGACATTGTGACTCTGGTGCAGACATCTGACATTATACTACTCTTTTCAGAGTATCAGGCGAGTACATTCTCTGATAGTTCTCTTTTTACTTGTCAATTACTGTACTTCCGTTCTAGTTAGTTGTATGCGATTCTCTGTTACAACACGTATGGATATTCTGGATACATGTATACGACACACATTTATTTTCTGGCCTCTATTACTGGTATCATCATTCTGGCTTCTATTACTGGAATCACCTACTGGAATCATTTACTGGAATCATTTACTGGTATTATTATATTTTGGCTGGACTCATCTTGAATCATTATGTCGAATTTCTGGATTCATTTGCTGGGAGGGGAAATACTTGAGTAAGATATGTAGACATACCCCAATCTGGAATCTCCCAACTGGAATCTACTGAAATCTACTGGAATGATAGCCATCTCACATCCGGCCAGGTGTGTGATGTGCCGTATTACCTACAGCCATTTACATGTCGATCTCGGTATTTTAAAACACTGTTAGAGTATAGGCTGGACTCACCCTGGAATCATTGACCACTATAACTGGAATCGTCCCTTACTGGATTCATCTTGTATTAGATTCATCTTGTACTGGACTTATTGGAGTTACACTGTCTATATTGCTGTCTGGACTTTATATCATATTATCCTGGTTCAGCTAGTTCTATTTTACAGTCTTCATTGTTAAGATTCTTCTTGTTTAGTTATTTTCTTTCCTTGCACTTTATCTGTCTTTTTTACCATCATCTGAATAAATTGCCATATTCATCAATACAACTGTCTATAACTGCTGTATAGTTCTCTGTCATTTACTTGGGTTTTCTAGATGAGATTGTGCTCGTTCCTGTTCTGAATGGACCTGTTGAAAATTTTACAGATGATTGCCCTGAGGACACGTGCCCTACATATTATGGATCAGGAGATGGCTTAGCTACCTATGGTCCCGACACTCAGGAGTGATCGGGAGTTTAGCTAGTTGTTCTGTTTTAGCTTTCATGTTTTAGAACTGGAGTTGTATATAAGTTGAGATTTGTAGTAGAGATTGTTTGAGATTATATTATTAGTTATTGGTTTTATTTCTGTTATTAGTCTTAGTTTTAATTTTCTGTGCTATCATATCGTTCTTAGACTGTGATTGAGATTCATTATATCTATACTTGTCCTCCGTTCGGAGTTGAGATTTGACAAGTACATTATATAATTGCGTGAGTTGTTGATTAGATAGTAACCTAGGACAGCGTTCTACCGCCGACACTGCGGCGTAGGTTGGGCGCTGTTACGTACTCGTACCCTCACAGTGGGTGCGGGTCGTAACACATTTTTAGTGGTGGCCCATGCAGGTCGAGAGTCGCATTAGTGCGATATCGTGGTAGTACGGCGACTTAGTTGTACTGCTGCGAGCCTGCGATAGGATTGAGAGATAGGCTTTAACGGAGAGGTTACTCAATCACAGTTAGGACTACTTGAGAGATTCCTGGACGACCCTTGAGAATCTCATTATGAACTTCAAATTGAAAATCCTTTTCCTCTTGTTTTGATTCACCCTCACTCCTTGATGTTTAAAGAATTTTAGACTATTAACTGTAGGAACGATATAGTAAAGCGTAATACTCTAGAGGGGGGTGAATAGAGTTGGCAGCGGAATAATGCTAAAAAAAATTGTTAACAACACAATCACAGTATATAATCACAGTTGAAATAATGTAAAGGCAGAGTTCAGAAAGCAAACGCAAAGACAGCGATGTATACTGGTATCCCTCTGTTGAGGACTAATCCAGTCGGTAGAACTCTTGCTACCAGTTGAATCCACTATAGAAAAAACCGCAAGTTTTCTTACGAAGTCCTTGCAACTTCTACAACGCGAGCTTTGATACGAAGAACTCGTCCAACTTCAAATGTGAAGAGGTATTCTTCAATCAAGCCTTCTGATTACAATCTCTCAGAAACTTCTAGACCGTACCGCACTGGCAAATCGACTAGAGGATTGTAACTGGCTTAGGATCTGAAAATGAAAGCTCTAGAAAAACTCTTTGGAAGGTAGAAAGCTTTTTAGATAGAGAGAAGATTGAAAGTGAATGAGTGAGTTGAAATGATCGAAATCCATCTCTATTTATAGGAATTCCAAAGGGAGAACTCTGTCAGAATTCGGGCAGAATTCGGGCAGAACTCGATGAGCAAATCTCGGTCAAATCCGCAACTGCAGGAGGACCAAGTTCCAGAGAATTCAAAAATCAAACGGCCACCAACCGAACTCTGGCCGAACTCTGGCCGAGTTCTGTCAGGGTTAGGTTAGGGTTTTAAAATAGATTTTGGTGATTTTTGAAAACCTTTTTGAAAACCTTTTTGTAAACATTTTGATAGGTCATTTTAAAAATATTTTGAACTATTTTGAGGATAGCCTATTTGCCAGTACGACTCGGTGTACAACGTATTCCTAGACTCAAATAAAGTGAAAAATTACATTGCATAGGAAGTACAGACTCAAGTAGGCAAACAGATCTTCAGTCTTGAACGGAGTGAATATCCAATCTTGCTTATGTCCAAGAAGCTGAGATGTCCCAACAAGCTTCGTATATCCAGACAGAGTTTTGATCAATTATTAAAATCAGATTGACCAATGGGCCAACAATCTCCCCCATTTTGATAATTGACAAACTATGAATGATATAACATTAAGCTAGTTCGAAAAATATCAAAAAGTAGAAATTGTTCATAACATGTATTTAACTCAAAAAAAATGTTAGATCATTTTTAATTTTCTCCCCTTTGTCACTTAGCAAAATAATTGCACAAGAGAAGGTTCCCCCGCAGTAAATGCAGAAGACTCCACCGCAATCAATGCATAAGTAACAAATAGCGAGAAAACAAAATAAAAGAAATATAGTATAAGAATTAGAGATATAGCATCACAGGCATGTAATGTTTCTACAAATTATCATCACAGGCATGTATTGCTTCAAAAACAAAAAAAATCTCAGGCATGCTATTTCACAGGCAGTTTAAAATGGAGAAGCAGTATAAAGAGATAGTGCTTAAACAAAATGCTGAAATAAACTGAGATGTCATAAATGAAACATCAAAAACATGTCCATGAAGATAAAAAGTACTGATAAAAAGTAAATGATAAAAACTTGGAATGTCGGAGCATTTCCAAGTATACAATAGAATATCACTAATAATCAAATCAGATCTCATCATCACTATCCTCATCAATTAGTCAGCAGCGTGGCCAGCATGACCGAAAGTACCAGCACTAGAAGTACCAGCGCCAGTAGGATGAGTAGGGGCGCCAGCATAGAACTCACCAACGTAATCTCGAGGTGCACGATACCAGTCATAGGCGTTACCTGGCTGGAAGTAGGCATGAACAGCCTCATCCTCATAGCGGTAACCCGAAAAAGCTGGATCACGAGGGATGGAAGCAGCAGAGTGACCAGTCTAGGCAAAATGCAGATCGGCCAAGGAGTTTGCCATCGTCTGGTAACGGGTGACATCGCGGAACTCTCGCTCGCGAGCCATGTCGTCATCGAGACGTGCAAAGCTGATAAATGCTGATGTATGCCCTCAAAAGTCATGGCATACGGCTGATGTGGTGAAGATGGTACAGTAGGAGGAGCAGGAGGTAGAGCTGAAGCAGTCCGACTGCGATGAGAAAGCTGGAGTAACTTGGGCTCAGAGTCCTGAGTACAAGTCGATAGATCGATCTCGAATCGCTGAAAGATACGAGGGAGAATCATCGCGTAAGAGAGATTTCGATCTCTAGCACGACAACGTCCCATCATCTGAATGATTGTCTTAGGAGTGGAAAAAGGAATTCCCTTAAGAATATGGTACATGGCGGACAGCTCAAGCGAAGTCACATCATCCTTGGAAGTGGATTTTGGAAGAAGAGTAGAGTAGATGATGCGATGCAATTCGTAGTTAAACAAGTTCAGGTTGTTAGCCTTGAACTTTCCAGAACGTACTCTGTCAGGTGCACAAAGTTCCGTTTTGAAACTCGTGAGTGTAGTGCCTTCGGGGAAATCGAATTCCGTGATATCAACTAGTGGTTCACCTTCATTGGGAATACCAAGAATCTCCGCTAGAAGGACATCATTGAAGTAATGTCTATGCCTCCGACACGTGTGCTCACGTCAAAAGTATTAACTACGAGATTGCAATAGAACAATCTAATGGCATTAGTAGCAATTGGGAAGCACAGTTTAACAAGTAAGTGTAACCCTAATGCCTCAAATAAGTGACGATGATCAGGGAATACCGTCCATTTAACTGGAGCGCCGCTACATATGGAATGGGTGGAAAAGTCACCGTACCAAATAAAGCTTGATCGAGGGTTTGAAAGAAGAACCCATCGAAAGCGCCGTCGCTCTTTTGGACCGGTGAAAACAAAGAATCCGTGTGAGGATTCGAAGAGGACCCTTCCTCACTAGGAGTGGTCTTCTTCCTCTTAGACGGATTAAATCTAGGTGCCATTGAAATAAAAAGCACTAATTTGAAAGGTGGAGAGAGAGGGAGTTATACCTCACGAAAATTAGATATGTTGTAGAGAAGAACGATCTCCGCACGATTCCAAATTTTGGAAGGATTTCACCAAGTAGATTGGAAGCAATAGATTGGTGAAGAACTAGGGTTTGGAGGTCGGGGTCGGCTGCTGCTGCTGTTGTAATTAGTTTGGAAGTATAAAAGAGAAGAAGCTCTCGGGTTCTGTATATACACATACACCCTCAACCGAACTCGGGCCGAATTCGGTCAGAGCTCTGGCCGAATTTGCCTAGGGTTCTTTCAGGTTGTTTTGCTACTTCTTTTTCATTGACTCGTTGTAAATATTTAATTCAAAGATTAGTTATTTTAGTCTTCAAAAACATAATTAATAATATTTTATGAATTAAATGTCGTTACACAGCGACTGTCTCAGATTAGCTGTAGGAGTACTGTCCCAGCTGGCGGAGGTTCACCGGGGAACTCTTAAGTACCGCTTCGCTTCAACCGTAGTTGTGGTGACAGACAGAATCTTTATTAGCTTGTCTCTAACACAGTTTTTGCATAATGATATAATCATAAAATAAAATCAATTAATATTATTGACGTCCAAAATTCCTAATTCTCGACGTAAATAATTGAAACGATCTTCCGCTAGAGGTTTAGTGAAGATGTCAGCTAATTGATTTTCAGTATCTATGTACACAAGGTTTATATCTCCATTTAGATGATGATCTCTAAGAAAATGATGTCTAATCTCGATATGTTTAGTACGAGAACGACATACAGGATTCTTAGTCAAATTAATGGTGCTCGTGTTATCACAGAAAATGGGAATATGTGTGAAAAATAAATCAAAGTCTTCTAGGGTTTGTTTCATCCACAAAATCTGAGCGCAACAACTTCCTGCGGCGATATACTCAGCCTCTGTTGTTGATAAAGCTACAGAATTTTGCTTTTTACTAAACTAAGAGACTAGAGCCTTGCCTAAGAAATGACATGTACCACTAGTACTTTTTCTATCAACCTTGCATCCGCAAAATCTGCATCCGAATAACCAATAAGGTCAAAGGATTTAGTTTTGGGATACCACAAGCCGACAGAAGAAGTGCCCTTAAGGTATCGGAAGATACGCTTAACTGCGGTCAGATGTGATTCCTTTGGGTTAGCTTGAAAACGTGCACACAGGCAAACACTAAACATTATATCTGGACGACTAGCAGTTAAGTAAAGTAAACTACCAATCATACCTTGATACTTACGTGTGTCGACTGGCTTGCCTTGTTCGTCAGAATCAAGCTTTGTTGAAGTTGCCATCGGAGTGCCAATAGGTTTGACATTGTCCAGATCGAACTTCTTTAGCAAATCTTTTGTGTACTTGGCTTGATTAATGAACGTCCCATTGTCGGTTTGTTTGATTTGCAATCTGAGAAAGAACTTCAGCTCTCCCATCATGCTCATCTCAAACTCATTCTGCATACACTTAGAAAATTCTTGACAAAGAGATTCATCAGTGGATCCAAATATGATATCATCAACATAAATTTGAATTAAAAGCAGCCTGCTATTAAAAGATTTAATAAAAAGTGTAGTGTCAACCTTTCCTTTTGAAAAACCGTTGTCAAGTAGAAAAGAGCTTAGACGGTCATACCAAGCACGAGGGGCTTGTTTCAAACCATATAAGGCTTTCTTCAACTTGAAAACATGGTCAGGATTTTTGAAATCCGTGAAACCCGGAGGTTGTGCTACAAAAACTTCTTCTTTTATAAAGCCATTTAGAAAAGCACTTTTTACATCCATTTGAAAAAGTTTGAAATCATGAAAACATGCAAATGCACATAACATTCGAATGGATTCTAATCTCGCAACTGGGGCATAAGTCTCATCGTAGTCGATACCCTCTTCTTGATTGTATCCTTGAGCTACGAGTCGAGCCTTGTTACGAGTTACTAAACCATCCTCATTCAGTTTGTTTCGAATACCCAACGGGTGCCAATGACCGGATGATCAATAGGCTTGGGAACAAGTTCCCAAACTTGATTCCGTTCGAATTGGTTTAATTCCTCTTGCATGGCATCTATCCAGAAACTATCACTACATGCTTCATCAATAGATTTAGGTTCTAGCTGTGAAATAAATGCAACACTAGAAACAATATCTCTACTGGATGATCGAGTACTTACTCCTTTGGTAATGTCACCAATTACCAAATCTTGTGGATGATCAGCTGTAAATTTTAACCTCTTCGGTAGACTCTGTAGGTAGCTGGTTCATGGATCTTCTCTAGGGGGTTCAGCTAGTGCAGAGCTTGGTTCAGGTTCAGCAGATATTGAACTTGATGTAGGCAGATCTTCATCACTGTCATCGAGAGTCATTTGGTTCATTTCATCAAAAGTGACGTTGATTGATTCTTCGATGATCATGGTACGTTTGTTGAAGACTCTGTACCCTTTGCTCTTGGCCGCATAACCTAGAAATATACCTTCATCGGCCTTTTCGTCAAACTTTCCCAAGTTGTCTTTAGTATTAAGAATAAAGCACTTACAGCCAAAAATCTTAAAGTAAGAAACTGAAGGAATTCTATCAAACCATAACTCAAATGGAGTCTTCTTCGATTTGGGTCGAATTAGAACTCTATTGAGCACAAAGCAAGCTGTATTGACAGCTTCAGCCCAGAAGTATTTGGGTAGGCTAAATTGATTTAACATCACTCTGGCCATTTCGGTTAGAGTTCTGTTCTTACGTTCCACAACTCCATTTTGTTGTGGAGTTCTAGGGCAGGAGAACTCGTGTATGAAATCGTGTGTGTCACAAAATTGCTCAAAATCAGCATTCTCGAATTCGCCTCCATGATCGATTCTAATTCGAGTGATCATGTAACCTTTTTCATTTTGTACTTTCTTGCAAAAGGCGACAAATTCGGATAATGCGTCATTCTTGCGTGTCAAGAAATATACCCACGTGTATCTAGAAAAATATCTACAATAACAAATGCATATAATTTACCTCCGAGGCTAGCAACTCTGCTAGGACCGAATAAATCTATGTGTAGCAATTGTAGAGCTCTAGTAGTACATACTTCATTTACAGACTTGAATGTGGATTTGGTAGCCTTGTTCTTTTCACATTGGCTGCATACCGAATCCTTCTTGAATGTTATGTCTGGTAAACCGCGTACTATCTTCTTTGTGGATAATCTTGAAATTGTATCCATGTTTGCATGACCGAGTCTCATGTGCCATAGATGACTCTCATCACTTTTGACCATTAAGCATCTACCTGAAATGTTAGCTTCTTCCAACAGATAGAAAACATATATATTATCTTCCCTGATTCCTTCAAAGATAGTACTACCAGTTGAGCTATCAACTATAGTACATTTGTCTTTGCCAAAGTTGATACCATAACCATGATCAGCTAGATGACTTATGCTGAGCAGATTATGTTTCAACTCGGTAACCAGACAGACATCTTTAATCACGGGATAAGGAGACTTACCAACATCACCGATACCAATAATATACCCTTTCAAATTATTACCGAAGGAAACATAACCTTCATTCTTCTTCTTCGACAGTGTTGCAAATAGGGTAGCGTCACCGGTCATATGCCGTGAGCAACCGCTGTCGAGGATCCATTTGCTTCTAGCATATGTCGAGGATCCATTTGCTTCTAGCATGTGAAGGGTGTCCACCTACAAAACAGTTTGCAGATGAAACCTTTGGTACCCATTTCTTGTAGGGTCCTGAATTGTTAGCTTTAGGTATCCAAGCATAAACATTTAAATCTACAAGCTTTCTCATTCTACATGCAGATGATATATGACCAATGAGGCCACAATAATGACATTGTGTATGTCGAGTGTTGAAAGCTGAGTGGTGTGCATGGTTGGTAGGTTTGGGTTTTCTAGTATAGAAGAATGCATACCTATGATCATGTTTGGGCTTAACCTTTTGGGGTAAAGTTTTTATATGGTTTGGTCTGACAGTGTTTGGCTTGGGAATGTTTCAAATTCTCGGTAAGTGACACGTTAGGATAGGAAGCAGCAGGCTCAGGCTGTTTTCCTAACCTAATTTCCAACCTTTTGGAAGTGTCATATAACTTAGTATAATCAGAAATGAGTGATTCCATTCTGATTTGTGCAGATTGAAGACTTTTTTTTCTCTAGAAAGATCTTCTCTCAATTGGTCTATAATCTTGTTTTTCTCTTCGGATGACTGTTTAGTCTCGTGTAATAAAGCTTTATAGAGGAAAGGTCACCAGACTCACTAACATTAGCTCTAACCTCAGCTAGTAGGTCGGTAAGTCTTCCTATTTCTTTTTGTACTCTTTGAGTACCTTCTTAGCGGTCTGATATTTACTACGCAGTTTCCTGTAGTCAAGCATCAGGTCACTGAAGGCATCTCCTAATTGCTCAAAGGTGAAGTCGTCATATGTTTCTACAGGTTCAGTAGGTACCTGATCGATTGCCATGAAGCAGATGTTTGCAGTGTCCTCTGAATGTTCATCTTCTGAGTCGCTAGCTTCACTCTCATGCCATATGCTGGTGTTGGCATATTTCCGAGACGTTGATCTTTTCAGGTTGCCTTTTTCATACCTGTTGTTCTTCTTGCTCGATGATGAGTTGATGGGACAGTCCTTCTTCATATGTCCCTTCTTCTTGCAGCCATAGCAGACAGCATCTTCTTGGTACCAGTTGTTGCTGTTGTTCTCTTTGACTCTCTTCTCATGTCTCATGAATCTTTTGAACTTCCTTGCTAGGAGAGCTTGATCTTCAGCGTCAGATCCACTGCTGTCTGAGTCATCTTCAGCAGCTTTTCTGTGCTGAGCCTTGAGGGCGATAGTCTTCTCCTTTGGTGCAGGTTCTTCAAAATCTTGTAGCTCCAGTTCATGAGTGAGTAGTTTACCCATGAGTACTTCAAGTGACATTGTGGTGAGGTCGTTTCCTTCAATGATAGCTGTAGCCTTCGGAATCCAGTTCTTGGTGAGAGCTCGCAGGAGTTTGCGAATCTTTTCGTGGTTACTGTAATCTTTGCCTAAGGAGGACAAAGGGTTTACAATATCCAAGAACCTCTCGAACATTTGTGTGACTGTTTCATTTGGCTTCATTTTGAACGCCTCGTACTCTTGAGTAAGTCGGCTGACTTTTGACTCCTTGACTTGAGTCGTGCCTTCATGTGTAACTTCGAGAAGCTTCCACACACCATTTGTCGTTGTGCATGTAGATACCCTGTTAAATTCTGTTCTGTCTAAGGCACAAAAAAGAGCATTAATGGCACGTGCGTCAAGACTGGCCTTTTTCTTTTCTTCCTCTGTATAACTGCTTTGGGGTTTTTCAACCAAAACTCCCTCTACATTTATACGAGGTGGCTTCTGATAGCCATCAAGAACAATAGCCCATAAGTCAAAATCAAGAGATTTCAAGAAGAAACTCATCCGTGTTTTCCAATAAGTGTAGTTAGTACCATCAAACAGGGGGGTCTGTTTGTGGCCTGACCTTCACTTGTGAATTTCATAGTAGCCATGTGATGTGCTGTGATCTAATAAATAATGAATAAATAATAGCACTGTTACCTCGCTTTACCTATAACACCCGCTCTGATACCAATTGTAGGAACGATATAGTAAAGCGTAATACTCTAGAGGGGGGGTGAATAGAGTTGGCAGCGGAATAATGCTAAAAAAATTGTTAGCAACACAATCACAGTATATAATCACAGTTGAAATAATGTAAAGGCAGAGTTCAGAAAGCAAACGCAAAGACAGCGATGTATACTGGTATCCCTCTGTTGAGGACTAATCCAGTCGGTAGAACTCTTGCTACCAGTTGAATACTATAGGAAAAACCGCAAGTTTTCTTACGAAGTCCTTGCAACTTCTACAACGCGAGCTTTGATACGAAAAACTCATCCAACTTCAAATGTGAAGAGGTATTCTTCAATCAAGCCTTCTGATTACAATCTCTCAGAAACTTCTAGACCGTACCGCACTGGCAAATCGACTAGAGGATTGTAACTGGCTTGGGATCTGAAAATAAAAGCTCTAGAAAAACTCTTTGGAAGGCAGAAAGCTTTTTAGATAGAGAGAAGATTGAAAGTGAATGAGTGAGTTGAAATGATCGAAATCCATCTCTATTTATAGGAATTCCAAAGGGAGAACTCTGTCAGAATTCAGGCAGAATTCGGGCAGAACTCGATGAGCAAATCTCGGTCAAATCCGCAACTGCAGGAGGACCAAGTTCCAGAGAATTCAAAAATCAAACGGCCACCAACCGAACTCTGGCCGAACTCTGGCCAAACTCTGGCCGAGTTCTGTCAGGGTTAGGTTAGGGTTTTAAAATAGATTTTGGTGATTTTTGAAAACCTTTTTGAAAACCTTTTTGTAAACATTTTGATAGGTCATTTTAAATCATTTTGAACTATTTTGGGGATAGCCTATTTGCCAGTACGACTCGGTGTACAACGTATTCCTAGACTCAAAATAAAGTGAAAAATTACATTGCATAGGAAGTACAGACTCAAGTAGGCAAACAGATCTTCAGTCTTGAACGGAGTGAATATCCAATCTTGCTTATGTCCAAGAAGCTGAGATGTCCCAACAAGCTTCGTATATCCAGACAGAGTTTTGATCAATTATTAAAATCAGGTTGACCATATGACCAATGGGCCAACATTAACTTCCTTCATCGTATCCTTACTTACATTTTGTCTATCTTATGTTGCTAATTTAGCACCAGTTTTGCAAGCTGATCTTTTCGAGCTTGATCATGACATATTTTATTGGGGGCCGGCACCCACTAACATATTGTCTAATCAGAACCGGTACATGATGGTCTGATCAACCTATTGCACTTTGGTTCGCTTTCATATGTTATTCTATGTGGAGGGAGACATAGTTAAATTTGCCTTAGAGTCTCATCCACGACAGCTTTGGCAATTCTCTTTTGAATTATTTTCATCGCCTATGAACCACGTATTGTACTTAGTAATATCGCCTTTGAACTCTTTATTGTTTTGCCTTTCACATATTTCAGATAGAAAAGGCACTGTACTTGATAGATCAACCCAATGTATCATATTTAGTTTCCCTATCCAAAGGAAGAAATTGCCTCATTTCTATATCCTTGCATCATCCTTTAAATTTTAATTCTTTGATCGTGACCAGTTGACCGGGTCATCCTCCTTATCATCCAGTGTTTGGGGTCTTATTCAATTGAATTAATTCAATTGTGATATGGATATCAAATCCTGGATACTCGTGCTTGGACTTCAATGGCCTCGTTCTCCATCTTGCCCAAACTTCAGTATATCCTAAAATTGATCAACTTAGATCGTGTTGGGACTAAATCTTCTTTATATATTGTGTTATTGGATCTCAATGCAATTGACACTCGTGGCTTAAACTTTCGATTTGATCATTTTTGGAATGGTAATCCTTCATAATTAATTCCTAGTTGTCTTTACCAGTTTTATATAGGATGGTAGACTGTCCCTTTGTACCTCCTTTTGAGGGAGCTAAGCCACCTGTAGCTCAGCACTAGCGGGGTGGAGCTTTTGCGATGGCGGTCGAGGAGACCGACGCTGCAGTGATGGGTTAGCAGGTTTGTCCTTCTCATTCTTCCTCCCACTTTCATGTGTGATTCCATTAGTACCTGCCAGGATATAGTTGTGATTGCTAGATAGTGTAGCTACCCTGTTCGAGATCGTGGAATCACGACCAGTAGGACAGTGTTGCATGTTATCTTTGACTTTGATTGTTGGGGGTTTGACCTAGTAGGGATACGATCATCTTAATTTCGAGGACGAAATTTTTCTAAGGTGGGTAGGATTGTAACACCTAGTTTTCCAGATGAGGGTAATTTTGAAATTTTGTAATTATAATTATCATTATTGATAATTGTTATACATTATGATTTTTGGTGATCTTTATTAATTTTTAAACTATTTAAAAACTGTCTTAAGTCATGACTTGTGATTTTGACGTGCTGCTAGTGAAATCCTAGTGACTGTATGACCTAGAGCCTAACCATGTCATTAAGATGATTTAATTATTATTTTTAGCTTAGGGGTAATTTGGTCATTTTGACTTATTTGTATTTGATGATTTATTGAATTGGTGAATTCTAGTTGACCTTGACTTGTTGAGACCTAGTGGACTAGCCTAGAAGCTAACCCTAGCCATGGTGACCCTAGTCTAACTTGATTTAACCTATTTTAGTCATTAAGTGAATAGTTTTAGAATGAGGGGATTTGGTTTAGTGAATTTAAGTCATGGCTTGTGGTTTCATGAAATGACTTATGGCTTAATTATTTAATTGATCATGACTTAAGCCCATGGGCCATTTAGTGAACCCTAACCCTAATTTTTGAGCTTATGAACAGCCACATAGGGATCCCCACCCTATATAAACACTTGTTCATTAGGGCTTGCCTCTTTTATTTCATTCCAACACTTAGAGAAAGAAAGGTATTTGTCCCCTTCCAAAAATCCCCATAAATCTATTTTAATTCCTTTTTAATCCTAGTTTCTTGCATTAGAACCTAATACTCTCCTATTTTCTGATTTTGGGGTTTAATCCCAGCTTTGGGTCAATTTGGAGCTTTTGCCATCAAGAGGAGGAATCTCCCATTTGAAGCTTTTCTAAGCTTTTTGCACATTTAGGTAAAATCCTTTAAATTGATTTAAATTTTGGTTTTCTTTGCATGTAAGGCTAGATCTAGGAGTCCCCTAGGTGTCCCTGAAATTTGGGTAAATTTGGTGTCCGTATCGGACACGTGTCGTAGTGTTGTGTAGGTGTTTGTTGAAATGCCTCTTAGAACTTTTTGTTCTTGGTTTTCAAAACAAATTATATAATTAGGAAGCCTATTATGTGTAGATTGTAATGGTATAGGACTGAGTTGGAATTAGTGTGTTTTGATGTGTATTTTCGACACGGGGACACAAGGACAGAACTTGTCTGTGCACAGTACTTTGCCCTGCTGCTGCGTGTCCAGTTCTCACTGGACACGACACGATCTGGTATGCATTTTGGTAGGCACGTAGGGGCACTGACTGCCATCACCCACACGAAGTTTGAGGCAAAACGGTCGAGTGGTTAGTGAGAAATCTCACTCGCACTGATCGTAGCCTGACATGAGCGCGCACAGAACACGCGTCTGAAACGTGTCTCGTACACGCGACACGCGTGTCGTGGACACGTTGCAGATACTCAAGCGTGTTCTTCTAGTCCTGGCGTACACGTGTGCACGGTCACGTGTCACCACGTGGCCTGTGTCGTGCACTGGACACACTTGCACATGTGCACGACGCTGTCGAGTGCACAGTTCTTGTGTCTGTGGTTGTGTTGTATTTAGACATGAATGTGTCCAATTTCTTGGACACTAGGACACCAGGTATTGACACCAATTGGACACATACTTATCACTTAGTTGATACTTCACTTCTTCACTTTGGGACACACTCGAACACATGGCTGCACCATATCCTGATACTCTGGGTTCATGGACTCATTCACATTTTCACTCTTCACATCACTGCACACCACATGCCTGACACCATCTGCATATATCCTTGCCTGGACACACCATATTCTGATGTATTGACACTGCATTGACACTTCACCATGCCCTGATACTTTAACACACTATGACAGTTTTACTATACACATATTTCATAATTCCTGAACATTGTCATGCATTCTTTAACTGATATTTTGCATACTACACTGATACAATTGACACTCTTGACGCCCTAAATCTGAGAGCACATGACTGTATGGTGCACTGTTATAGGCTATGTTAATTCCTAAGATTGTTTGAATACATTGATTGGATATTACCCCCTGATTCCTAGAAACTACCCAACTGTCTAAAACTGAGAACAAGGTGTACTTCTCTACACACACCCGACCCTAGTATTCCTTTTCCTGATACATGAAAGTGAATGATGATGGCATGATATATTAACTGACTGAATGTGATTCCTGAGATAACTCAGGTATATGAATGTGTGCAAGATAATGCATTGGTAAATATTTGGTGTAATGCAAACATGTTATGCACACACACACTGTCCTGTCACACACACCCTATCCTAAGTCCTGCACACACACATTGCTATGTACACAGTGTTTCCTCACACTCTCATGTTTATATTATGTATATGTGTGAGTTTTGGGTTCTAAGGGTTTTTGAATGGCTTAACTGATGACTGGAACCTGAGAATTCAGGATATGAGCATTGATTCACTGTTAAATGTGTTAACTGAAATTTCATGTGTTGAGTTGAGTTGATTCTTGATTAAATAGTTAAACTTAGATGAATGTATGTTGGTTTAGCTAAGAAGTAATATCTGATATTAGATATTTAGATATTGTATGCATATAGTTACATATATAGGTGTATATGTATGAGGATTCATGTGTATTGTGTGTTCAGTTGGGGGTTGGTAGCAGAACATTAGATTGGTTAGGATGATGAGTTGGCTTGGCTTTGCATTTACAGAGCAGTAGCTTGCCTGCCTTGGCTTGCATTGCAGTGGCAGCAGCAAGCATTGGTCTTGCAGTGGCATAGCAGCAGCTTTGTTGCCTTGGCTTGCACTGTAGAACCTTAGCAACAGATGCAGCAGCAAGCAGTGGCATAGGCAGCAGTAGGTAGCCGTAACATTGGCCTTAGGCCAATGTTCAGGCAAGTGCGTGCAGGATAGGGGCCTGTACAGGCAGGAAGCAGTGGGTGTGTGTTTGTATAGGTGATGTGGGATTTTCCTGATACCTGTCATGAATGACAGTCCCATAGTGATTATAGGTATATATTGTGTATAGGAATATGTGACTTGGTTATACATTTGTAGAGTGGGTGTGAGAGTGAGTTGGATAGGATTGTTAGATTGTTAGAAGCGTTAGGCTTGTGATAGTCTATAGGACTTAGAGTTTGGGTTAGGCTTATTAGCTTGAGGTTAGAGTAATGGGTAGTATAGTGATATAGCTTTAGGATTTTGTAGTTAGGCTTTAGGCCCTAGTGGTTTAAGATTGTTAGTAGGATATTACCTATAGCCTATAGGTAGATGTATGTATGTGTGAGAAACCTTAGCACATTGTTATAGGATATGGTATCCTAGTTTACTAGCCTATGGATTAGTTGATATTGCACTTATATAGGTATAGATATGTGATACATAGGATTCATGAGATGGTTTATGCTTGGACTAGAGGTTGTGAGCTTAGTTAATGTAGGATGTAGGTTGA